>JASCZW010011249.1:0-32770 GCA_034211315.2 Aedes japonicus | reverse complement strand
TAAAAGCTACAACAGAGAGTTTGTGTTGCTTATCGTGCAGGTTGGGGTACTTGTCGGTTGTAGCCACAGTCACTGAATTTTTGTAAGGTAATAGAATACTGAGACAAGTTCTTCTGCATATGTTAACAGTGTTTATTTTGAATATTCGAGATCATGCCTTGCAGTTAACAGACTATATATTTATTGCATCATATAGTTAATTATCTCCTATGGCTCATGAATAGTATTGGACTATATTAATAAAAATAAGTGCAGTGCACCAACACAGCTGCTAACTTTGTACCCTTGCCCAAATCTATAGTGGAAAGATTGCCAAACAGTGTAAGGCAGTAACGTTTTTGAAAGCGTACCAATAGCACCTTCCCTAATTGTAATTTCAATGCAGGTCTACTTTGCAGGTTTTCTGAACAAATGGTGCATTAATGAAGTCATTGTGTTCAGTTGAACGAAAGTTATTGAATTTGAAACTCGGAAATGACACCCAGTACTAGGAAAGAGAAACCAGTCCTACGTTAATATTTTTTGCTTTATATGCTGCAAGTCCTATCCTGGAGTTCAGAACTTAAGATCTACTGTTTTAATAGTATGTTTTATCCACCATATAATGTGTGTGATATGTATTCAAACATATTCAATGAATGTCATGGAAGATCAACAGCCACATATGATATAATGTTTGGGATATTCTATGTCATTCGAACTGTCCTGAGGCTAGAACTTTAGATCTTAAGTTGTAACTGTAGCTTTTTGAGCTATGCAAAGTAACGATATGTTTCCATAGTTACAGCTGATCTCGAGCATCCAAAGATTATATCATAATGACTATTGTTCTTTTGCAAGATATTCAATCAATATGCTTCAATACACATCGTTCACCATCAGAGTAACTAATAACCATCGCATATGGTAGTAAATCAACCCTATAATCTGCATTTCAGATTTTGACAATCTGTTGTGAAGTTGAATTTCAAATGCTATTTAAATGATCTAGCCTGTAATAAGCATTTCTGAATGCAAAAGTAGCATGAAAGAAGCATTATCATAGCATTGCAGTAAAGCAGTCGTATGTTGGGCCAGAAGCGGCATTTATGTTGCGGTTAAGGTGACTTAAATGCTTGATAGGCTGCCGTAAAAGACGCTTTGGAACTGCTTATTGGTTACCTGGGTAGCTTTGCATAATCCAAAAGCCTTCATGCGTCTGATCTCAAGGATTCAGGATAGTTTGAATGATCTTAGGACATGTCATATTACTTAATAATGTTTGTTGACCTTTAAGAATATAAATAGAATATGTTTGAATAATTACTGTAAAAGATTACAATTGCTTAAAAACAACTGTTACAACTGTAAATCATAAGTTCTGAACGCAAGGACAGTTTGGATGACCTAGACCATCACAAGATTATCTTCTTATGTTTTTTAAAGTTCGAAATCCTATAGCCCAAAAAGCTGTTACATATTACCGCCGTGTAGATTTCAAGTTTCTAAACTCAGGCAGTTTGGATTACCTAAAGGACCACAAAGTAATAGAAAAACTCGCTGATGACCTTCCAGAAGATTACTTGAAAAATGGGATTTGGATTTTTTTATTTGAGAGACTTTCAGCCTGTGGCTGGTCCATTCATTGAATGTGGTTTGAATACATATCGTCACCTTATACAGCCCACAAAATTACTGTAACAACTGTCGATCTTATGTTTTGAACTTAAGGACAGTTTGGTTGACATATGATCATCAGAAAATTTTCAAATAATACAGTTGATTATCCAAAAAAAATCATTCAATATGTTTGGATACAAATCGTAAACTACCATAGCCCTAATAGCTACTGGTACAAAACATGTTGATCGCTTATCAACGAGAATTTAATAATACGTATGTATGTACTTTATTCTAAAACAACGTTTTAAACTATAATAAGGTATTTATTATTTCTTTCTGAATTTCTTCTTGTTCAGGATGTTCTAGGTCGTGAATTAGGCCTTTAATTCATATGTTTTTTTTTATTGTTTCAGTTCCTACGGCTATGCTAAAACATGATCAAGTGTTCTCAACATACATTACAGTAGTAAAAAGTGTGATTAAGGATCCAATGCGTCGAAAACATCAGCAAATCGTAAAATAGACAAGCTATTAATCAAAGAGAAAGTCGACGAAGAGAATCTCTCAATGTTACTTAGGACCTAATTCATTGTTCAGCTTGAATTATCTTATGCAGCCAAACGACCTGTCAAAAAATGCAGCCAAACGGAGGGTCAACTTTTGATTCACTTTAAAGGAGCAAGTATTGTGATCAAGTATTGTTTTGACAAAAGCTAATTTCTCTTTTAAAGACCGTGCGTAGCATAGTTGCTACTCCGTTACCGATCAGAACTAGTAGTAATTGCACAGAGAACCACATAAGATGGAGCTTGGCTGTAGGCTTTGCATCGTCAATGTACAAGTTCACTAATTCTATTTATAAGATCAGTACTGACGCCGGCCACGTCCAAACGGTCTTTGGGAAGAGGGGAAGGATGATTAGTTTGACAATCGTTGGTTAAGCCTAGTATGCAGCTGACAAGTAAAGACTTGAAGTGACTTTTTGCCATTTTTACCGAAGTTATTTTGATAACTGCTTCAGTATGGTGAAAAGTCAGTTTTTCTTGTGAACAATCCAACAGAATATTATTCCGCTAGGAAAAGTGACAGCCGCATTAAGATTACCTGGGCAGACGTTACTAACGTTACGGAGTTTGTCCTCCTTGTCAGCTGCATACAAGATAAGTAGTTCCGACAGTAAAAGCATTCCTTGACCATTACTTGTTCTATCCATATGCACATTACTTTTGAGCTGCATACTAGCCTTTAGAGACCGTGTTTACCTTATTGTTTTGACAAAAGCTAATTATGAACCAAATAGCGATTTTCTACTTCCATGTTCAGTAATTAAGTATTTAAAATGTAACTGGATATGTTTGTTATATTAGTAGTGGAGAAATCAAATTATAGTATTTTGTATTTACACTGCACTGCCTATGGCTTCCTAGAATTTGAAAATCTGTCGAAAGGCCGCAGAATGCAAACCATTTCTGCCTTATTTTATCTTTCTTGGAAACCGGAGGAAACCCGAAATATTCACTTCACATCGTGAGTTAATGCCACAATTTCCCTCCAAACAATTTATTGTTTATACGGCATTTTTCACTATGCTTTTTAATGAATATCTTCAAACGGAATCAAAACAAACTACCAACATCGAAACCGAATCTTTTTTTTTTAGCCTATTGCGCTGCTTACTTCAAGTTTGTACAAATACAAGTGGTGCCAAATCAATTGCTCAAACTTATGACATTTTTCAGGGTTGGCAGATTGTATGATTTTGCGTTGTCAGGTCTATCAGTGAAACTACTACGATCTCAAGTTTGTTCGCACGGTCTGTTTCGATCCGGACATCGTGGCCCACTTCCGTGTTGGCCAGATATAATCGCGGAATCATCCACAAGATTTTGGACACTCTTGGAGGAGGGAGAGTCTATTGAGCAAAAGCCTCGTTTCGGCTGTCCGACCGCTTTAAGCAACCGGAGGATTCAACAGAAGCTGAAACGGAAGGCGAGGTGGCTACTTCTTTCCCTGTGTTGGACCTGAGGTCGATGCGACTGGCCAAACGGTCAAGAAGGATTTGGCCAAATGAATATCCACATGCGGAAGCATCAGTCAAAGCCAACCGTGTCTGAGAACTAAGCTGAAACCCAGAAACAACGGCTGAAGATTCTGGTCAAAGGCGAAGCGGAACGTGTGGAGCATGCCAACCCTCCCAACGTGCCCCTACTCTACCCAATCGAGAAGTTCTTGGCCAATTTGAATGAGTATATTCAAATAATTTCGTGGCCAAAACGACAAATGATTTGATCAAAAAAGCGATCAAGGAACTGAAGAATATGCCTACAAGCTTTTTTTTCCTCATGGCCAAATTTTCGGTTAGCTGCCGCAAGGACGCGGGAGAGAGTAGAAGTATTTTTCGGAGTTTTTTATTTCTCAATGACCATCCATCCGAAAATAGTCGCTTATTGTAATGCGATAATTTCTCTTCGAGGATAGCCGGGCAGACTGGCTTTGGTAGCACTGGAAAAGCGGCACAAGATACTTCTGAAACAAGCCGAAAATGACTGGTTTGATAGCGAATGCAAGCAGTTAGTAGCCGCAAGAAGAATGCATCACTGGTGAGAATGCTGCAAAACCGTACGAGAGCGAATGTGGAACGGTAAAGACAGGCATGGAACAGGCAAATTTCTAATTCTTCGAAGGAGAAAGGTCCGATTGGAAGAAAGAGATCATGAAGCAATGCAAGCACTTTACCGTGCTAACGACACACGTGCATTCTGTCGAGAAGTTACACAGATCGCGCAAAGGCTACGTATTACAAGCCAATATGTGCAGAGACTTTGAAGGTAACCTTTCACAGTTGAGTGTAAAGTGATCGCAAGATGGAAGCAGTACATTGACGAGCACCTGAACGGCAATATTAGAGCAAGTGAAGGTGGCACGGTAATGAATTTAGGAAAACGCGCAGAAGGTGACATTAGGATTCCGACCTCAACCCTCCAGGAAGTTGAGGAGAAAATTGGTCGGTTGAAAAACAACAAAGCTGTTGTTGTTGACCAACTCAAAGCGATCTATTAAAAATACGGTTGTGAAGCACTGGGAAGGGCGCTGCAACTGCACCGTGTATTTGCAAGAGCTTTTACCTGTGTATTTTTCAGACTGAATCAAAAAAAAAACCTACAGTCGATATTCCTGGTTTCAACAAATGTTAAGAACATAAAAGTTTCTTACCAAACACGGATGTAATTAGCAAGTACCAGACCAAACACACCATGTAGTCCGATAGATGCGTCTCGACCTTGCGACTTCCCATAGAATTTTTCATCACATCTAGTTTCAGCTGTTCCTTCTCTTCATCGGACAGGCTGTCCATGTTTTCCAGCATCTTGATGAAGTCCTCCATGCTGGGCATCTTGAAGTCGCCTGCACCGCCGCCGAACTCTGGCATTTTGGGCAAATCTTGACCCATGTCGGCACCAGCCGTTTCCTCAATGACTTTTTCCATTTTAACCAAATCGCCTCGTTGGCCTAGAGTCTGTAATCACTTTGTACACGTTGGAGGACCACGTCTCCCTGAACTCTCAATTTCTTGACAATAATTGAACAGAGCCAAAGCAAGACTGCAATGAACTGATCCAAAATACATACTAAGAAAACCGGAGCAGCATTGAAGTGATAAGACGCGCACCTTTACGTTGGTGTTATCAATTCGTTAACGATTGAACATAAAACATTTTTTCGAACTGCAAAACAGGCTCATTTACCACCCTGTTCCGAAATAATAGTCGTTATTTTTTGTCAAATTAGAAGACAAGCAAGCATAGGATTGGTTTTCTGAGACGTGTATGTTAAAATTCACTGAAATAAAATCTACAGTGTACAATAAATATCATTATATATATATTTCAAAAACAACTGTAGTTCACGAATAGTAATAATGGGAATCTTTAAGTCGCATGGTATTTTTAATGATCTGAGTATCAAACCTTGTAACTTCTAGTCTATGCCAGTTGAATTGGTATTTTATGCAATCAGTGAATCTGCTCTTGTAAAGATTGTGACCAATGGCTAAGTTGTGATAAGGGCTCAGCCAAAAATAGGCACTTAATCTTTGTACCATTGGCCAGAGGGTTTGCTGTGGTAAGCGATTTGAAAGCTTCCATCAGATGAAACACGAGCTCTCTGCAATCAGTATCAGTAGAACACAAGTGCTGGTGCCATATGGATGCCCTGTTCCACGTTGCAATTCTCCTGTTTGCTAAGTAGTTCGCCATGCCGTAATTATTGTTAAATTGTTACTTACTGGCCAAACCCACCACCACGATGGCAGGAAGAATAAATACTATATTCGGGAAACCGTGTTGGAATGGATCCGTGCTGGAGCTTAGTTCGACCATTTTTTAAATACGGCGTCTGGTCTGTCCCCTAGAAAGTATAGTTAGTTGGTTTAGTCTTGTTTATTGAAAGAGACACAACAGAGAAAATGACTGATAAGTATTAAAATCTACAATGCAATTCATACATTGGTGTTACCTTTATTATTATGTTGATTGTAAACAGTAGTTCAATTAATTCTACAACACTGATTGATAAACTACTAAAATCCAACAAGTTTCATTCACAACACGTAGGCAGTAGAGTTGTAACTTTTGGAAAGGCAAGATTAGATTTGAAGTAGTGTGCGTTCCAAGTTTACTTTCACATTTGACATTTCGGACGTTTCACATCAGACGTCTTTTTATGACGTGGACGGTGAAGAACACTCTATTTCTAAACAACCGAAATTTGAGTAAAATCTCCTCGCATGGATAGTTCGCATTATCGTTCCATGGTTCCTTTCTACTCAGTGATTGAGTAGAATTGTATTCCTTTCTCTCTTTCACACACGGAAATGCTACTCAACTTTCGTAAAAAGTGGATCTACTCAAAATTGAGTTGATCCACTTATTTAATAAAACCATAAATTCCATAATCAGTAATTTAAAATAAGCCGTCTAATAACCAGGGACTCTGCATCGCTGTCAACCACATCTAGATGCACCATTAAGCTTTTTCCGTCTGGGTGTGGTAGTGTGGCTTTTGGAACAGTGGTAGTGCGTTTTGGACGATAACTTAACAAACAGATCTCTTCTACCGCGAACCTCAATGGAAACTTTTAGGTTATCTGTGGGAAAATACGCTTTTTACACGACGATAGACACGATAGTGTGCGTGCGTTAAACTTCACTAAGCTTAATAGTTCACATGATTTTGACAATTTTGTACATCTGACAACTGAAATCAACAAACATTTTTCAAAGTTTAGCTGACAAACGTAAACCATTGTTTACGTTTGTCAGCTAGGCCTTTTGAAAAATGCTTCTTCCTTGTATTTGTCGACCTGGGAAACTTGCCTCATTAATCTAAGTCAGCTATTTCAAAGAACAAGAGTCCTTCTATTTGATAGAATTGTATGCTTTCATGGATAGATTTTCTATTACGGAAATTTATGGAAGAACCCATTGTTTACGTTTGTCGGTTACACCCTAATGAAAAATCTGTTGTCGAAATATGGCTCATCAAAACAAACCGATCAATGCCAAGGTACGACGGGCATGGCAAAACAAATTAACTAGCTTTTTCACACTCTCCTATATGAAAGTTTTTCATGTTAGGAATAACCGAGGGAAGAACAGATTGATACATTAATACCATAAACTAACTCTAAGTCAGGCCCACTGATGTGGCGGAGGTGTGCTATCACATAACATGTTAAAATATCAAGTCAAAGTCTTGTGGCGTGAGGCGATCGTCGACAAGATGTTTTGACATGCTAGCAGATGTCACACCTCCGCCACATCAGTGGGCGCCTGGCCTAAGTCGAGGCGCCCACTGATATGGCGGAAGTGTGGCATCACATAACATGTCAAAATATCGAGTCAAAGTCTTGTTGCATGCGGTGAACGTCGACAAGATATTTTGGCATGCTAGCAGATGTCACGCCTCCGCCACATCAGTGGACGCCGGGCCTAAGACCAGTAGGTCCCGAACAAATTCGATTTTTTTCTTGGCTCTGTCAGTACTAGCACATCGGTCCCAAACTCGGTCTCAAGCTTAATAATGTGCCCCTAATAATGAACTCACACGAACACACTCTCAAATATTCTGTCAAAGTAGCACAGCAAATCCAAACAAATGCGCAAATATGTACAGCAAGGTGCTGGCTTCAAGGTGTACCTCGGACCAAGAGGTTCTACAACAGTGAACCAATTTCAAATCGCTAGTTGCATATTGATTATTGTTATTACTTTTGTTTATACCAACCATGTATTCATCACATTGATACTGAAATCCATGTGAGCTACAGCTAAATTTTTTAATTTCATGTGTTATTTTTTATTATGTATTATGTATTTGTATAGCTTATTTTCCAACTAATAATCCGAGCTCCATTTAAAGTAAACAGTCCTAGTACAATTGAACAACCCTACTGAATTGAAGTTCCTTACAAAAACCTTACAAGGGGGGAGGGTGAAGGGGGCCCCATTTAAAGTCACTTTTTGCGTGACATAATTAATGGACGTTCCCACAATTGAAGCTGAAAAAGCTGAACAGCTTATCCGAAGTTGTTTGAACAAACAGTTATTCAGCAGAGATGTTTGTTGGGGTGGCTTTCCACGTTGAATTTCATCAGTGGAATAGTGCAGCTAGTGCAGCGAAGTACGCCTGAATGGATGTCACAACTGCTCAGTATAATGTCAGTTTTATTTGCGGAATAATCGAACGGAATATTATTTTGCAAGGGAAAGTGACAGCTTTATTAAGATTACACGAGCAAGCTTTACTAACTTTATGCAAACGTCTGTAGTAAAGAATCAAAAAGAAATTTCTGCAGCAGTATCCACCTGAAAAGGTCGGTATCGTGTTCGAAAGGTTTCCACGCAAACTAATGGGAGCTGTCACTTTGAGGAAAAATGTTCCGCTTGATTATTCCGAAAGTCAAAGTGACAATACGTTCCATGAAGATCAATTGTCAAAATTCCGCTTGGTAGTATACTTTTTTAGTCAAGTAAAGTCAAGTCAACTAGGTAAGTAATTCCAAAGTAAAAGCATATCTTGTACCATTACTGCCCGTATAACGAAAAACAATTTGTTTTATATGCACTACTATATTTTGATTGTAAGATTTATAATCACACTATGTGTTATTGTTTTCATTTAAATTTATCTCGCTTTCACCATAACATTATCATAACATTAAAACTTATTGTTAATGTATTCCATATTGTCATTGAAAGGTTTTTTACTGTCTGCACTCGGTCTGGTTATATACAAACTTTTCGGCATAGAGTACTGCAAAATTTTGTTCGTGAAAATTGCCATTTTTTCTGGTAACTGAACTTAACCGCCTATTCAGCATATTGTTCTTTGGCTTCCTACCATCTTACATATTGTTAAAACCATATAGGAGATTGTTAGTTTATAGTATTCAAATATAATGGTAAATGTCGTAACAATAACGGAAACGGTCGTCAACAATAAGGAAAATGGTCCAGTAATGGATTGTGATTATGCGGGTCCCTATACTAATGAACACTAATTTTCAGCTGTATACTCGCCTTTAGGGTGGTCCAAGGGGTAAGGTGTGGTCACTCGACCACCTTGTGTTACCACCCTAAAAAACACAATCACACAAAAACACAAACACAATAAATTCAAATCTAGCACCACTTACACGAATCGATTGTTTGTTTTTGTTTCTCTCTCGCTTACACAAATGTAATTCAGACGATGCATATGTGAGCATGTATTAAAAGTCTAAACCGTGCATGGTTGCCAATAAGCATAAATTTTCAATTGTAGTTTGTGAAAAGACAAAAACACCTTCTGCCACCCCAGAAACACATTCGTACACGATCAACACAAACACAACGTGGCAGAGTTACTCACCCCCTGGGGTGGTCTAAGGAAAACAAGAAGGCTAGACATTTTTAATCAATTGGCCAAAACCATTCTTAATGAAAAATTACCATAAATTAACGATAGCCCGTTTGCTTGATCTATTTCACAAACCACGAATACATCGTTAAGCAAAATAACCATCCAAAATCAAAATGTATCATCCCCTTCCTCTGTCTACTAATTTTCACTCATTATTGCGAACTTCAACTTACCGTGCATGTTTGGGGTATTGAAATCGGTGCCGTTGGTGCTATCGGGTATTCGTCGACATAGCCTGGACGTATTTTGTCGACTTTTGTTTACATTATTAAATATTTGGCGCAATAATTATTTTCAAGTGTTTCAGCTTGTGCATTCAAGAACAATAATAATCATCATTCTTAACATTTGGAAGGTCTCGTGTGTCGTCCTTTGATCTATATTATTATTATTACGTATCAAATAGTTGCGATGCCCGTTTCGGTGGATCAAGCTGAAGAAACCCGACAGTTTCTGAAAAGTCGCTTGAAAACCGATGTGTCTAACTTCCGCGGGTACGAGTCCGAGCGGCAACACATTTGTGATTTACTGTTCCGAACAGCGGAACATGGTGAATCCAACAGTGCCTTACTATTGGGACCGCGAGGCTGCGGCAAAACAACTGTAAGATATTTTATTGACTTTTAGGCACATTAATTTAACCACACGTCGTGCATTCTAGCTTGTAACATCTGTGTTGGCAGAGTTACTCCCGGATGAGATCTTCTACAGAAATACTTTGGTAGTGTATCTAAACGGATTAATACATATTGATGACCGGATGGCTTTGAAATCAGCTACAGCTCAAATGAATCTGGAAAATGCGGTTAATGGAAAGGTGTTCGGGTCGTTTGCTGAGAATCTAGCCTTTCTCCTGGAATGTCTAAAGGCAGGAGATAGAAAAAAGTCCAAAAGTGTGGTATTCATTCTGGAAGAGTTTGACTTATTTTGCTCACATCATAATCAAACACTGCTGTATAATTTATTCGATGTAGCACAGTCTGCTCAAGCCCCGATTTGTGTGCTAGGTAGCATAGAGGTGTTAAGTGAGTTTAATCCCAGGAATTTACAAACTTTATTAATTTTAGGAATAACTGCTCGGCTTGACGTTATTGAACTACTAGAAAAACGGGTCAAATCAAGGTTTTCCCATCGGCAAATATTTATTCTTCCTAAAGAAAACGATTTTAAATACAGGATTGAGTTGTTTAAACTGCTGCTTAAATTGCCCACAGAAAAGGTTCTTTGAAAAAAAGTAGCTCCCGTATTGATTGATAGAATTTCTTTTTGTTTTCTCAGGAACTCAAAGAATACAACAAACGATATAAGCCGATACCATCAGAAGCGCTTCAGAATCACGAGCTTCCGCTTTTACGTCGCGTTTTTAATCCTACAGAATACACATTCGACTCAAAATGGATCTCTAAGTGGAATAAACACATAGATGGATTGGCTACTAATTCCAAAGTTGTCTCCGTTCTGCAAAATATGTATGATTATGATGTGATTGAATCAACATTGACGACGTTCCTGTTCGAGCTAGTGTCCCAAGTAGGCGAAGAATGCCCATTACTGACCGTAGACCTGGTTAATCAGCTTGGTTTACAATTTGAGTGTGACGACAAGATTAATCTTCTATGTGGGCTCTCAGTTTTGGAACAGTGTTTGTTGATTGCAATGAAACACCATTCGGATATCTACGATCGGGACCCGTTCAACTTCGAAATGATACTGACGCGCTACAATAAGTTTGCTAATTCCAGCACTACGATGCAAGGAATTGATCGGAGTGTCATCCTGAAAGCATACGAGCACATTAAAAACTTAGAGCTGATCGCTCCGGTAAGTGGATCCACATCAAAAGTTCAAAAAGAGTATCAATTGCATCGGTTGCTGTTAACGTACGGGCAAATCAGTCAGGCAGTAGGTAAAACACCTAATCTTCCAACGGAAATTTGCCAGTGGGCACAAAGCTCGCTAGTTTAAGAAAAAAATGTTTTGTTTTTATCGTATGAATGTCCAATTTTATGGTTTATATCACATTCCTTGCCTTGCACGTAAGTCTTCTTTATAATCGAGATTTTCAGCCTTAGCTCGTTCACCGTCAAATAAACGTTGTTTGCATCTGTGAAACTATAATGTTCGAATTATGTTTCACAAATTCGCCCATCTTAAAATTCACAAACGTATTAAAATGACAACGCGCGAGTAGATATTTGTTTGTCTTATTATGTGAGCAATATTTGAATAGAAAACAACAAATTTTTGATAATCTCTATACTAAAAATCTGGTTTATGATGGTACTACTTTATTCAGGTGATGCATTATAGCTGCAGATAGGTTCAGTTGTTTTTCAAACGGCCATACCGTTTTGTGGAATCTATTGTTACTGACGATTGTAACGATTATTCACGGTTTTACAAGACAAAATAACCTTCCAGTGTTTGGCATTGAGTGAGTCGGCAAAATTTCTTTACTCACACCTCAAATGTTGTTATTGATACAAGTTCAATAATAATTTTCTCCCTCCCCTCGGATATGTGATCTGGCCGCGATGGGAGGGCCTATGCCATCAGCATTGAGATGGTAACCAAAGACATATCCTGACGTGGTAGTATCACATCTTGAATATTTTGATTCAATGCCGCGTCACATATCTGGCAATGATGCACTGATTTTACAGATGTGAACCAACGGACATCCTGTCTGGGGGCCTTGAATGCTGGTGCGGTCTGGTGGGGCTCTTTCCTCATTAATAATGATGTGGGATTTCTTCTGGCTGCGGCACCTTCTTTAGCGTTCCCTGACATGATGAGCCGAAGCCACGCTTAATTATAAATCTAGCTAGACAGGTATATATTGATAAACACTGTGTTAAAGATTATTGACATATGTAGGGAACCGACTGTTAGATTCACTGAGCAGAAGTTTGATTAAAACTACGAACGTGGCACCATTCTTATTTTGTTATTTCTCATTTCAAAGAGTTATAATAATAAAAATACCACACATTATAACAATGGTATATAAACAATCTTATAACGGCTTCTTTCTCGATAATTTTTCAATAATAGATAGGGACTAGGCGTGAAGAAGCTTTTCCTTGCCACCGAAAAGTGAATCTAATAGCAGACCAAGATTGTTAGGTTGCACTTGCTGTCAGACTTTGAGGAGATTAAACAACTTGGAGATTAGTATTAGACAAGTGGAAAGAAGGCAATGAGCAGACAAGTGGACGTGGACGATTCCACAACGGAACTATGGAATTTAGCTGAATTACGCAGAAGACAGGAACGGACTACATTTTCGCGTTACGTCATTAGTTATTAGAAAGCAAGGCAATTTCTAATTGACCAAATATTTCTCACCTGCGAATAGCGCAGTTTACGAAAAATCTGTTCAAAGCATTCAACATATTATTCTACATTACTGTTTCATTACTCTTAACCAGGGTTGTAAGTGTAACATCTGTTTCGTTCAATGTGTAACAAAAACAAAACGAAAGAACACAATGTCTAAGAGGCTTCATTACAGAAATCGAATAAATTATATAAAAAATGAAAGCACATTTATTTTGTTTCCTTATCTCAGAATAAGAAGAGTTGAGAAATTCGCCATCGATTGTGCCAGCCTTGTTTTTGGCATGTTACCTCAAAGAATGCCGCACATTCCACAGTTCAGGTTCAAAGCAAGTTTTGCTTCGTACTTGATTTCCATATTTCCGTACTTTGCGATGGCACTCGAGGACAAAGACATTCTCAACGTTTGAGACCGAAAAATGGAGTTTAATGAAGGTGGAGTTGTCTTTTCAATAATTCGAAGTCAGTAGCGTTCAGAAAGAAAGCTTATGTTTCTGTTTTCTTGGAAGTCGTGGGGTAATTAATGTGATGTCTTCTTGCCAGCCTTTTGTACCCTATTTAGGAAACTTAACAGAGCTTTTGCAAGGTTAAACCACATAGAACAGACATCCAAGCTGGACTGCCCTTCGGTTGTAAATTTCTGTAACTGACATTTTAAAATTACAGCTCGTTTCCGTTAGTTTGGGTGAACCGTATGTTGATGGAGCCACTTGCCCGCCTCGAGATTTAATAGTCCGTCAATTTTAGTGTGGTGAAACCTAGACTAGGTGGCGTTGTTTTTACAACTGTTTGCTTTTGAAAATTTACACAGTAAATTGGGAAAAAAATGTTGGAGCCTGCATGTCTGTTCTCTGTGGTTAAACACAGTAGTTTCTAAAACTGCATTTTTTTTAATCTGTAAGGAATTGGTCAGTATCGGCAGGGTGGCCAGTGCATCGGCAAAAACGAGAAAAGCGGGAAAAAGACGGGAATTTGAAAGTACCGGGAAAAAACGGGAAAAACCGGGAATTTCAAGGATGCACCGGGAAAATTTTGATAGTCAATGTTTTGTTTCAGATTACCATCATTTGGATTAGAAGTATTTTTACTCGGGCTTCCCTTTATTTTCTGTTTTGAATTCTGTCACGCACACTAACAAAGCATCGTGGAAACGGGGGGTCCGACTGCAAGAAAAATACAATTTAGCAAGCTTTGTTCGTTGGGTAGTGTCTGATACTGCTGAATGGCTGAAGACGGTGCTCGTGCCGTTTATTTTTTATTCTAAGAAATTGCATTTTATTTGTTGGTTCAGTGATTGTAAACTACTTACTTTTTCAAATTGTGTATGTATGCAAAATAATAAACTAAATAATTAAATTTTAAATTTATTCGGTTTCGTTTGTTGGAAGACAACAATTACAAAGTTTTCGCTGCGCTACAAAGATTACTTTCCGTGGTGTGCCCCCGATCTCAAGGATGCCGGATCTGCCCGCTGCACCGTGCATCAAGTCGTTTAAAATCGACACGATGGGTAAGAAGCCATTTACGAGTAATGAAAAGGAAAATATCACGTACAAACGTCAAAGGCCCAGAGCAGTACACTTGCGGCTCTCAATTTTTTTGAAAACTTTCAAAAAGCTGGCAAGTAACTGTAATGTATTAAACAATATGAATGTTTCTTGTTTTTTTCGAGTCGAACAGCCAGATGGGTGTTACGGAATCTCGAGACAAAAACACAATAAGTAAATACCTGCTGAATGATAAAGTTACCAAAGCAGAGGTGTTGTGTTGGTCCTCCAAACAGTGTTTACGCATGCTTCACTTCGTGGTGCCGGCTCAGATGTGTTGTTGTTCAAAGAAATGTTTTCTGATAGTGAAATCGTCGCCAACATGGAAATGGGACGCAATAAAATCGCATGCACTATTTCATACGGATTGGCTCCGTTCTTCCCGAATCAGATCTTCGATGTTTTGAGTAGCTGTACGGACCTCGTAATAGGCTTTGACGAAACATTAAACAAAGTGTCGCAGCGGTAACAGCTGGACGTTTGCGTCAGATTCTTTGATGACACCAAACAGGAAGTTCGATCAGCATATATCGGTTCGGCTTTTCTGTCATCCACGCGTGTCGCTGGTTTGAAAAGCTGCTTCAAGTCCAATCCCGTTCTACTGACGCGTGTCATTCAAGTGTCTATGGATGGCCCCAACGTCAACCTTAAGTTGGCCAAGGATTTGACAACGGAATTTGAACTGCTGAATCTGGGAAGCTGCGGTTCACACGTCGTCCATAATTCTTTCAAAAGCGGGATGAAGGAAGCAGAATGGTGGACGAATTCCTACAATCGCTTTTCTATTTGTTCAGTTGCGCCGTGTGGATTACTCTTCAATTACAGCATCAACTTTGTTCCCGCTGAAATTTTGCGCTGTAAGGTGGGTTTAGAATCAGAGTGCGGCTAAAAGAGCTTACGAAATGCGAAATGTTAATAAGCAAATTGAAAAGAAATGGAAAGACAGTCACCCTGATTACCGGAGGAGCTTTGTGGGAGTTTCCGCGAACAAAAACTTCGCTGCAGCAGTCATTGAATTTTTTTTCAAAGCCAAACTGGCTTTTTTCATGTCTGCGGCTGCATCAGTCGAACCTTTCTTGAAAAAGTTCCAGAGTGAAGAACCAATGGTACCTTTTTTGTATGATGACCTTATTGGGCTAGTTCAGCCGGTACTGGAAAAGGTTGTTAAACCAGAAATCCTTAAGTCAACGACATTGAAATCGCTATGCAGCATTCAGTTGACTGAAGCTAATTTGGTGTCTTCAACCAAGGTCAATATTGGGTTTGCTGCAAAAGTTGCGCTGAATGAATTGAAGCTTGATCCAGCAGGCAAGGACGTTTTGTTGTTTCGAACTAGCTGTAAGGCATATTTCGTCGGGTTCTTGAAAAAGATGTTCGAACGGTCCCCCCTCACTTATCCGTTTACCAGATTTGTGACATGCCTCAATCCAGAGCTGATTGCTCACTCTCCGGATATTGCGAAAAAGAGACTGCAATTTTGTTTGGAAACGGTAGTAGAAAAGGGGCATATGGCTGGGTCATCTGCAGATAAAGCAAAAGACGAATATGCTCAACTGATTTGTCTTCCATCGTTCAAACATAGCTTGTCGGTCTACCGGAGGACTGATCGACGTGTGGACCATTTTTGGATGACTACAATCTCTGACTCTGGAAAGGCTTTGGAGTTCCTGAAAAGCTTTTTGCAGAAAATTTTGATCTTATCTCACGGTAATGCTTCTTCTGAACGTGGATTCTCTATCAATAAAGACTGCCTGGTTGTGATTCAACTAGAGGAAAGTTTAGTGGCACAGCGTATTGCTTATGATGCCGTGAGCAACGCGGGAGGGGTTAGGAAGGTACCAATTGACAAAAGCCTGGTGCAGTACGCCAGAAATGCGCATTCCCGGTACAAGGAGGCATTAGAAGCGCAGCGCAAAAAGGAAAGCGAGAAGAAACAACAAGTGGAAAGAAAACGAGAAGCAGCTAAGATGATTAACGATCTGGAAAACAAAAAAGCTAAAATTCTGACAGACGCGGAAAAGGAGGTCTCTTTGCTGGACGAAAAATTGAAACAAATGAAACAATGAGTCGTTATTATTGATTTTGCAAACTTGGTTTTGAAAAATAGAATAAATAAAATAAAACGGTAATTAAATATCGGGAAAACATTCGGTAATCAAATATAATAAAGTATGACATGTTCGGCTATTTTTTTGGACGATTGTTCGAAGTTAATTTTGAAGCATCAGTTCGGTATTTTTATGACATTGCTAAAGGTTATGCAGAAAATACCGAGGAATCTGGTAGTTGAAATTGATTACCGAGGTAGACTCACTTTCGAGAGTCATCAGCTGTTGAAAATCGGTACTTCTTAACTGAGCTCCGGAAAATAATAACGTGCGCATACACTGCACGGATATTCGAAACGAAACCGGTGAAACGAGCGCAACGAAACCGGTGCGAGAATAAATTTGAGTCTCATTGTGTGACCTTTTTATGCACGACCGGTGCGAGACTGGGTGGCTTACAGGGATGCCAGATATTTTTCTCAAATGTCTGTGATAAAAATTTGAAATTTCTGGGAATGTCTATGAATATCTGCAATTTTTTTTTAGAAAATTTGACTTCCTTCAACGAAAAAACGTAATAAGAGAGCGAGTTATGTCATTTTCGCTTTTTGTTTGATTATGTAAACATGTCTGCATCTATTTCATGGAATGTATGCAACCTTACACTATTGTTTCGTATTTTTAAAGTGAAGCATTCGCATAGGTGACAATATTTTCTATAGTTTTTTTTCTCCCTGTACCGTTCTTTCCAGTTTTGTATTTTAAAATCACAATTTAGTTTTCATTTGATAAATTCAACAGTTTTTTTTTATTCAACAATAACCATTGAATTACAATGAATAACAGAGTCAATCTTCCGTTACATAAATTATAAAGTTGAATTCAAAAAAATTATTTTTATTTTATTTCAAAACGGATTTTTTTGGAAGATTAAGTCGAAGTGCTGTATTTTTTTATTTATACATTTGTATTTTATTTGTATGGGAGCCCCTCCTCTCGGGGAAGGGAGGGTCTTTTCCTATCATAAGATCCTCCCCCGTCCTGAAAAGCCCCTCCATAAATTTACACGCTGAGCGGTTGAGTAGTATTCGAGTTTATTTTTATATTTATAGATTCGGTTAGTTTTATATGGATATACAGATTCTCTGAACTTTGGAAGCATTCTCGAAAACTTTGTGGATATATTGATAAATTTCTTGAATTTTTTTATGCTTCTCAGCCAAACTCCAGGGAAATTTTCTTACTGATCCAATCTTCCAAACGAGGTGAGATGGTAAGTAAGGAATTGTAATTCCTGCATGAGTGTGTGTCCTCATAGTATGATGTGAACGGTTGGGCAGATGATGTGTACCATATTTTAATATGGAGTCATCATCATTATCATTATGGTCATATGAATGATTTTTGTATAGACTGCTTCTTCGGTTAGTCAGTGATCATCTCTTAAATTTCAGGAAAACTCTCTCCTGATCTTCTGTAAGGCTCTTTGCTAAAATGCTGGGAAGTTTCCTCCTGAACTTCAAGCAAAATTCCTCATAAACTGTTTGGCAGTCACTCCTTATTTCTTCAAAATTCACATTTAAGAACCCAACCTTACCTTCCAGAAACATTTGGTAAGTTTTTTCCTGAACATAGTTACTTTCTAAACTTCTGATAAGTCCCATCCTGAACTATGAGGAAAGTTTCTGCAAAACATTGAGAAAGTACTCTTCAAAATTTCTTGGAAAATCTTCTTAAGTTGTTAGAATTTTTTTATGAACTTCTGAGAAGTTCTTTTCTAAACTGCCGAAATAATCTCTTCTGAACTTTAGGGAAGTATTCTCCCGAACTTCGGGGAAATTTGTTCCTGAATTTCTGAAAAATGTCTGCTGTAAAAGTTCCCTCCTGCTGAAAAGTTCCCCCTATACTTCTGGAAAGTTTCTCCCTGATTTTATCAAAAGTATCTACCGTAACTTCTGGGATTTCGTGAACTTCGAGAAGTTCTCATTCTGAAATGCTGGAATGTTCGCTTCGGAACTGTCAGGAAGCTCTCTAGCACTTCTGGGTAGTTCCAACTAAATTTTTTGTCTCTTCGCAACTTCTGAGTGGTCCTCTTGTGAACTTCTGAGGAGTTCTTAACTGATTTTTTTGAAAAATTCCTTCTTGACCCTACAAGTAGTTCCCCCTCTGGTAGGCTTCTTCCTGAAATTCTGGGAAGTTTTTTCCTGAGCTTATTTTTTCCAAACTTCTGATTGCTTCCATCTGGAACTGCGAGGAAAATTTTATTGAAACTTTGGGAAAGCCGTTTCCAAAATGTTCAGGAAAATTCCCTTAAATTTGTTCTTGAAGTTTCTTCCTGGACTTTTGGAAAGTTTTCTCCAGAACTTTGGGGAAGTTTGTTCCGGAACTATTTGGAAGTTCGTGCTGAAATAAGAAGGAAGTACCTCCAATGCTCCTGGAAAATTTGATTCTTTTCTCTCTAAAGAATTTTGAGAAATCCTTATTCTGAAATGTTAAAATGTTCTCCTCTGAGTTTTGGAAAAGCTGCCTAGCACTTCTCGGAAGTTCCAACTAACCTTTCGAGAAGTTTCTTCTGGAACTTCTGAGAAGTTATTTCCTTAGCTTGAGAGAAGTTCTTTCCTCAACTTCTATGACGCATCGTCCGGAGGATTTTTTTTCCTGATTTTTTGAGAAATTATAGGTAGTGCCGTTCCTGGTTAGCTCCCGTCTGAAATTCTGGGATGTTTTTTTTTCTGAACTTCTGGGAAGTTCAATCTTAAATTTCTGGGAAGAACTCCGAAACCCCTGAAAAATTCTTAACTTCAGAGAAGTTCTCTCCTCCACACTTCTTCCTGAAGCTCTGGTAAGTCCTCTCCTGATTATTGGGGAAATTTTGTCTTGAAATTCTGGCAAGTATGATCTTGAACTTCGGTAATGAATTTTTGAAGGATCTTCTTGCATGAACTGCTTCCTCCCAATACTTCTGAGACGTTTCTACCTGACCATAGGAGAAGTTTTTTTTTTTTTTTCGAGGAAGTCTCTAAGTTTTTCAAATATGATTTGTATTGTTGTGAACCTCTATTTCTTCAAGGATTTCTACTTTAAATGATACCTACGACATTTTAAAATATTTCCAAAAAGATTCTTATCGTATCTACTATACTGTTGAAATCCTCGTACGTTTTGAATCCGAACTTCAGAGAATACCTTTATTTGAAATTTACTAAATATTTTAAATATCTGTAACAGTCTGCAACATAAATAAAATGTCTGCTAAATGTCTGCATCGTTAAAAAAGTCTGCAATAAAAATGAAAAGTCTGCAAATTTACAGACATGTCTGTGAATATGGCATCCCTGGTGGCTTATCCAAAATAGGAACGATCTCTGTCATCAAAATATTACCCAGATACGAACCCACCGGTGGGGATGGTCTAAGTCGTATGCCTTTTCCTATATTCGAGATTCGATAACCTGAAATGTGGGTGCTGAGGGTAACTAAACAATCTATTAAACTTTCAATTGAATCACGAAAATGCGATAAATTATTTAGATACATTTTAGATATAGTACCATCATAATAAAAGTAATGATTCTTATTTGTGGTGAAACGGTTGTTAATAAAATTACAGTTTTGAAACTGCTGCAACTGGAGCTGTAAAAACAATGTTTTACTATGTCAACAGAGCCTATACATAGACATTACATCCATATCCTCCGAATTTTTTTGCCCTGAAGAAGATAGTTGTTCATCATTTTGGGGGTGTATAACGACAGACATCATTAAGAATTAATAAGCAAGCGTGTATCCCAGTTAAATGTCGTTTGTAGCTTAATTATTTAACGAGTTACAATAAAACATGTAATAGACCTTAGCATATTAGGCTGAGTTATGGGACACATACCCAATTTATAATACTAGAATAGAAACTCGTTGTCCATCCGGTTACATGTTACCTTCGAACCGTTTATTTACTTCATAGGGTCTGATTATAAACGTACATGAACATTCAATGTTAAATAAAATAGGGGGCCAAACCAATTGTTGAATATAGCTATCGAAATATATATATATTGAATACGTATTGTATTATGTATCACACAGGCGGTATTAATTATAGCAATCCATGTTGTTTATTTAGTTGGTTGGAGTAATCTTGATGCCGGCCAGTTGCATTTCTTCCTACTGTTGATATTCGATTTTTTCCTTGCTATGTTCGCCATTTTGATCATCTCTATCGGTGCGATAAATATAGGCCTTGTTGGAGTGAACTTCCGTATTTCCACCTTCTGCCAGGGGTATATATTGAACCAGCTCATCCTTGTTCTCGGTTAGCAGCTGTTTCAGCTGGTGGACTTCTTTGTCTCGTGCCAGGGAGCTCAATTTTCCCATCAGTTCGGGATCTTCCTCAAGCGCTTGGTCCAGCACGTCCCAGGAAATAAATTTCAGGTCAGAACCGAAGAAGAGATCGTCCGAAAGAATATCTATAATGTGGTGCAAATCTAACGGACGCACCTTGCTGTAGATTTTTCCATTTTCCACCGGATGATTGGCTAGAGGGCGTTTCGAAGGACGCATGAAGCGTTCGAACCAATTGCTTGAGCTATCCTGTGGGGTTGTATTCTCGGTCTATGAAATTTCAATTCTCGTTATTTCCTCTTATAATGGCTGTAGGAAAATACTTACGAAGAATTCAGCTCGTCTACCGATTCTTGGAACGCTCTTGGACTGTTTCAAGAAGAAATTTTCGAAATCTCCCCGTCGACCAATACGAGGTACACTTTTTGATAGTTTTATGAAAAATCCGGGCGTTTCGTCGGCTACCGCCACGCACGCAACAACTAGAAGTAGGATAATCTTCATCGTAGGACAACTCTATCAATCAGTCTTTGCTATCACTGGGAGACTTTAACTCGAATGCAGACTGATTGCAGCAGTGAAGACTTTGTGGTTTTTATATGAAATAAGACCAGACGTATATGCGAAATAACCCGCATTATGCGTTGATGGGAATTTGAATAAATTCGTATGCATATTGATTTTTTTTCTGGTGTCACAAGGAGGCAATGAACTTTAGTATAAATTTTGCAAATTCAACCAGACTAGTACGTTGAACAAATCGATTTTTAGAATGACGTGCATGTAGAATATTGGGACAGCTGAGTTTGATAGCAATTGATAATGGTATTTTAGTGAACTTTCGTATTTCCACCTTCTGCCAGGGGTATATATTGAACCAGTTCATCCTTGTTCTCGGTTATAAATTAGCAGTCAAGTTAGATTTTCGTTGTGGTGTCACATAATATTCAAACATTGATAGGCTTCCGTTAATAATTGTAGGTATGCATCTAGAAGCACAAGTTGTTCTTTTTGTTGAACCATTTTAGTTAACACAGTTCAGTACTTGAATAGTATTATACTTCGATTATATGTCCACAGCACTAACCTTGCCCAATGCAGATTAATCGCAAATGGCAAGTTAATTAAAAAAACATAGATTATCAATGTATAGGGGGATATCTCTTCTTTCTGATGCTGTTATTGATTTTCTCAATTGGTTTTGTCTTGTACATTAATCGAGGTATACCTGTAATTGCATCGAATTTGTCTGTTTGCTACATTTTCAAAACAAGCCGTTACCATTCTTTAAACCTGTAACATATTATTTCCTAGCTTTAGGGAAAATTATAATTGAAGAAACATGGCATCCAATTGCCATTTTCTGCAAATCATATACACTTTTAAATTTTGCCATGCATGGGTCTTTAATTATCCAATAGCTTGGAGGCAATGATTAATTTTTCATTTGTTCTGCCTCGTTGGACCGTTTTGTTCACATTGAAAAGAATAACATATGTTCACTAGGACCGGCCAAAATACGATTCGTCAGCTACTATATTGCGGTATTTCGTTAGCCAATTGTAATTTTTTTAAATTTTATTTGCCGATTGCGGAGGTGACGAGTAGGTTCATATAACCTCACATTTTCGAGAAGGCTGCTGCAGTCGATGTTGCACTTTATCACGTCGAAAATCAGCAACATTTGCAGCATCACTCAAAGACTGCAGTTGTAAATCGAGGAGTGCGCATCGACGTTCGTATGGCGGTAGGTTCACTGGGTCGTTCCATGGCGCTTCTGGGCTTTCTCAATACGAGCATCTCAATAGCAGCATCGCATTGGATTTCGAAGTTGTCACTGAGATGTCCCAGACAACCACAAGTCGTATAACAGTGTTCATGTAGTATCGTATATTAATTTATTTTCAGTTAAAACGTAATGAGTGCAAATTTTCGACTTATGTAAAGGGTGTTTTGATCAAAATTTGGTCGACTTAAACTTGACGCATTTCCTTTCATCGTGCATTTAAAAAAATTGCACACCCTTCATTTTGAAGATGTGTGCGTGTAGCATCATGCCTTTATTTTGATTTCGAGATTAGCACTTCAGTTATCAAAACGAGCAGAACCAACGCATCAAAATTTTGCACGTGTATCTCTAAAATCCAAATTACTCTCACGCCAAGTTGGCGAAATTGTTGAATGTGGCTAAATCAACTGTTACCAACGTATTAAAAGTGTTCGGTGAACGTTTGTCGACAGCCAGGAAAGCTGGATCGTGGGAAATCGAAAGCCGGAGGCCACAGCGACGACAAAAAGAGTTGCCCGCTGTTTCGAGCGGAACTCCAACCTCTCCGCCCGAGATGTCGCAAAGAAGCTGGGAGTAGCGCTTCAGCCGTGGATAGAGCTAAAACACGAGCTGGACTGTCGACTTACAAGAAAGTGGTGACTCCAAATGGCGACGGTAAACAGAACACGGCCGGCCAAAGCACGATCGCGAAAGTTGTACACGACGATGCTGACGAAGTTTGATTGCGTGGAACAGGACGATGGAACTTACATCAAGGCAGACTTTAAACAGGCAGTACAGGACGACGAAACTTACGTCAAGGCAGACTTTAAAGGTGGTAAATATTTTCTAGCACATTAAACTGTCAAGTTCGCGAAGAAATATCTGGTGTGGCAGGCCATCTGTACCTGAGGTTTGAAGAGCAACGTTTACATTGCGACCGGAACCGTCAATTTATCTGAGCGAGTGCCTACAAGAACGTCTACTGCCTTTCCTGAAGCGACACAATTGTTCCGTTCTAATTTAGCCGGATTTGGCATCTTACCATTACAGAAAAAAGGCCATGGAGTGGTATGCTGCCAACGCCAGAGCTCCGCCCAATCGAGCAATATTGGGCCATCGTCAAGTGGAACCTTATGAAGACTCGAAACGCTGTTGTGAGCGAGAAACAGTCTAAGGCAAACTGGCGTTCTGCGGTGAATAAAGTGGACAAGGAGACTGTACAAAATTTTATGGCAGGTGTTAAACGAAAGACCCGGCAATTCGCATTCGGTAAAAAGGAAGCTTAGCTGAATATTTCTCCTGTATTCTGTATTAACTGAACTTGAAAAAGAAATAGAATTTGACTTATTACTAAAAACTTTAATCGACTCACACACATTATTATTAGACCAAATTTTGATCGGGACACCCTTTACGATGTTTCATTTATTCATCGTTGTGTGTCACAAACTAAATCGTATTTACATACGATATCGCATACGATGCCAAATCAACTCGTTCGATAAAACAACGGAATTTGCACTTATATGGCCTCCACTTTTGTGCATTTAAGCCATCCTTTTGCATCCTATACGATTTGTTTGCTCACATTTATGTTTGTATATCGGAAACAACTTTCAATATAGGGTAACGGGATGTAATGTTAGCCTAGCTCCTTGATTCGGCCTACGTACCCAATGTGTCATTAATTTAGCGATAATCAACAAAATCATGTTGCTATTAGGTTGACCGATGTAATCCAAAGCAATTGAGACAATATTAATCAATTTATAGTTGTTCACTTTCGCGTAATTTTCGATTTCTTCAACTTTTGGGGCATCATGATTTCACTGGTTAAGCTGAACAGATGATCTACACGATCTTCAAGTGATCTAAATTTGGCTTAATTGAACCGATAAAGCGAGTAATGCAATCAGGATGTGCAGAAAATAGTTACATGTTACAAACTTATTAGTCAAATAGCTAAAATAAAAGTGATTCTAAAAGCAAATCGTAGACCCAATGTTGGGGACATATTATTTTGTATGTTCCCAATTATGGCCTGTTGTATCAACAACGTAGTAAAATCGTTGTTATTGGTAAAATTTCAAGTGGAAATACATGTGTTTGTGGTTGCTTATATTCAATTGGCTCATCTAAACACAAACCGAAGGAACTAAGTCGTTGTATAGTGAATTATAATGTTTTCATTGTTGAATGGTTAGTAAATCATATATGAACATCACTTATGTGTTTCAAAGCAATTTTACTTTAGTATGTTTTGTGAAATTTTGTATTAAGTAAAGCGAATACAGCTGACAAAACCTTAATTCATAGAATAAGAAGAAAAAAACCGTACAAAGACTGCATTTAGTAATAAATCCATCGAATGGGACGAAGTTGCATCCATGAATAGATCCAATTTGGTGCCTGCAGACCGACATTAAATCCATATCCCTTGAAAGTTTCTGACTTTATAAAAAGAGTTGTGCAACTTTTCGTGAAACATACTACCAAATGTCTTATCAAACTTATCTTATCAAGTGTAGAACTAGTTGAATTTCGCCTTCAGCTTGAAAACTTTAAGAGTTATAATCAAAAATGTAATCGATGGTTGCATAATAGGCTGAGTTAAGGGACACATACCCTATTTGCATTTTGGTTGTCTGGGGTGTTTGTTAAAGCGTAGTTTACTATCTGCATTCCGTTCTTTTCGCACCAAGTTAAAACACGTTCAATATCAGCTTGTAAACTAATCACGCGAAACAGCTTTTAGTCATCTATTTACCCAAGTAACACTAAATACATATTTTTGGTCAGTTATCTTGAAATTATGTTATACAGGAGTATTAAGAATGAAATGAAAAACATCTTTTGTCATACAAGCAGAGAGGATGTAATCGCAAAACATTTACCTATAGACTGTTCCAGAAAGTATAAGCACACTTTCAAAATAACAAAAAAGTCATGAAGTTTGTCAGAAGCAGATAATTTCTTATCTCCATGCGAGGCGCTAGGAGTGGACGGTAATTTATTGCTAAACGAATAGATATGAAGAGAAAGTGTATTGATAGTTCCGTATAGGGCAACGGCAGGCTTTGAAATTGAAAGATATAAGTTTGAAAACGAGCGGAGGGCATTTGAACGGTAGTATCCGATCAGGCACATAACCCTTTACCATACTACCCCATGCAGGGTAGGCAAGGGGGAGGAAATCCCCTTGACCGGTAAAAAGTTATGTAACCGATCGGGCTCTTATACTACCTATTGCTACAGTGTGTTTTATATGATATTTTACTCTCGTTTAATCAAAATATTTAATCATAGCCAAGACTCCTAACTTTTCCTCGAACATGACCCATTAGCTTCTGCACAGTGGTACTTCCTACCATTTTGACCACTTTTGGCCAATCTTTTTTAAATTTTGTCGTCCGCTGGTTTTATGAATTTTCGAAGCTTTGCTTTGGTTAAAGCCCAAAAAGTCTCTATTGGCCGTGCCTCCGGGCAGTTCGGCGTATTCATGTCTTTCGGCACAAAACATACATTTTGACTTTTGTACCATTCTAAAGTGTCCTTTGTGTAATGACATGACGCCAAATCAGGCCAAAACACTACTTGACCTTCGTGCTGCCTGATAATCGGCAATAATCGCTTCTGGAGACATTCCTTAACGTATTGCCTTCTCCGTTTCGGGGATGTCTAAGTTTTTTTCGCTTACAGTATAGAATTGTGGTCCGGGAAGCGTTTTGTAATCTAGTTTCACATACCTTTTATCGTCCATTATTATACTCCCAGAATTTCTACATAAATTTTTGCCTGACAAATTAATGGACGTTCCATTTTCTCTAAAATTTCTGTAGCCAAATGACATTTCACTTAGAAGATGCTCTAATATGGTTATTATGATGTTATAATAACTAACTCAAATAATTTACAATGGACCATTATGAGTATGTTTATAGACTGCTCTCAAGATGTATTTTGGACTAAATTTCAACAGCACGCCATAGCTATGGACACAATTACAGCGCTGGTTCAAACTTTGATTATAATTATAATCAAAAAAATTAAGATACATTTTAAGTAAGAAAGAATTCGATAATCTTGACATTTTTTTATGTTTTAAAAATATTTTGATTCGACAGTGTAGACCATGTATTTAATCCACCATGACGATTTTTGATGATTCCAACAGCAGATATGCTTCAAACTTGCAAAATATAAGAGAATTTTCTGTTGAGTTTTTAAATCTTTAGAACGGCGCATAAATTATGCAAAAGTAAAACCAAAAGTTGCAACATAAAATCTGTCTCGCATATGATATTTCGTTAAGCGTTGTGATTAACATTCTTTAGATCTCCGATATTTATTAATAACTGATTTGGCCAAAAACGATTGCTATTTTTTTTACTATGAGTTGTGGATATTCTCCTCATAGAGAAACATTTTTTTCTCATTCATAACAATTTAAACAATCTTTGTTAACTTCTGTTCGTTTGACATTTCTCAAACTAGCATGTCATGTTCATGTATTTCTGCAATTGTTTTTACTTTGAAATTACTTGATTATAATCTATTTGTTATTATGATGCTAGAAACTACCAAGATAAGACATCATTATGAAAACGTACTATTAGTCCTAAATCGGTATCTAAAAACTTGTGTGACCTTAAAGATTTTTCAAATAGATCGATTTATTGCGCTGTTTTGGTCATAAAGGATACCAAAAATAAGTTATGTGTACTAGAAAAATACATGAGATTATGTCTTAAAGATGAATTTTTGAGTATAACATAACAAGTTGTGTTACTTGGGTATTTATTTCGTCAAACAACCAATCGTAGACTACATTAATGTTCTTATATTCTAGAATTACTTAATGTATTGAAATGTTTTTCCAGTTTTGTACGATGCATACTTAGGTCAACCATTTTATTATGTTGATTATAGACGAATATCAAGGGACCAAGATGACTACAATGCGGGACGTCGGAAGTAATATCCAATACGTTCGACCTAGCATCGTGCACTTTGACAAAAGCTTTGCGCGTAGACAGATATGATTTCAGTCACTGAATGATCCAAGAAGGTAGTCCCAGGCGGTTCAATTTTTCAATAGCCAATTCGTGAGGCACCTTGTCAAACGCTTTTGAGAAGTCAACGTAGATTGCGTCAACCTGACATCGGTGTTCCAGCTCATTGATCACAGTGTGGGTGTAAATCATGAGGTTCGACGTGGTGGCCGTTTTTTTACGAAACCATTTTGATGTTCAGATATTGCAGGATACAGCACGTCGTGTAATAGACTCACAAAGACTCTCGCTAGGCAGTTCAAAATAGATATCGATCGATAGTTCTCCGCGCAATGTGTGTTTCCAGCCTTGTGGATTGGAATCATTGATGCCAGCTTCCAAGCTCCAAAAATACTCCTTCGATCAAGGATCGGTTGAAAATCGGTGCGACGGGAACAGACAGCGACTGAGCGCATTGTTTGACAAAGACGGGCGGAATGAGACTTTTTGACGAATCGACAGCACTGAAAGCTTTGAGAATATCGTCCTCGTTGAAGTGGAAGTCGAAGGAACGCTGGCAGAGCTCATTCGATTGTTAAGGTAAGTCCAGGAGGAAGCAGGACGTTGTCTGAAATTTGCACGGAAACGAATCTGTTGCAGATGAGTGTACTCCTCTTCAGTAAAATTAAACTCTTTCGTACTCGTTGAATTCCTGATGCGAAAGTACCGTTTTCTGAGCTTTCGTAAGCGGTTACGAGGTTTTTCAGGAACAGTATCCCGGATAATTTGATAAATAATTCTATAGAAAGTAGTAACGGAGGCAACGATGGAAGCGTTGTTCAGTAGCTGGTTGCAATCTTGGGAGGCGATCATTGCATTTATGGCTTGGTAATCACAGCGACTGAAGTCCAGGTCACTACGCAGCGTGACTTTTAAAAACTATTAACTATTAAAATTAAAAACCAGGCAACTGTATGCAGATAGAAGCTCATGGTGGAACTTTGCTTTCAAAGCTAAAGTGCGGAATTTTTACAAAAGAGAAACTTGACGGTTGAATCAAGGTCATGCAGCAGAGAAAAGTCGACTCTATGCAATGCTCGAAGATTTAATTAGGCGAAAAATAGCTGGAGAACATTTGGTAGGAGACGTTGCATCGATAAAATTCAATCTAATGGAGATCGAGCATCGTCGAATACGGAACTACGATCACAATATGATGGAATCGAGTCTAGCAGTTGAAGAGCGGTTGAGTCTCTTCTATGTTACAAAGAAACTAAACACCAATGCACTCGAGGATGTTACTAATGACACGAATGGCTTGTAGTTTTCCATAGAACCAGCAAAAGATACCATTGGCCTTGAGGATCTCTTGTCATTGTTCTTAGATCCAGATGATAGGGAAAGTTTAAAGAATCCAATGACCACAGATGGAGCATATATCACTTTAAAGCAATATTCGAAAAAATATCACCAGGACCAGATGGATTCACTAACCAATTTTATTTGAAACATTTTGACATGTTAAAAGTCATACCGTATTCAAGGGATACCATAGTGGCACATTGATACCACAAAAGGAATTCAGCGCAGGTATTATTACTTTGATCCCAAAAAAAAGGAAACCAATCTCTGCTAGAAAACCAACGGCCAATCAGTTTGTTATACACGGATTATAAGCTTTTCACTAAAATCTTAGCAAATAGAATAGCAAAATTAATTGGTAAAATAATAGGTCCAGGTCAGAGTGCCGTTGTAGGAGAAAGAGGTTGTGTTGAAAATCTAAATTATAAAGCGCGAACACGAAATTATTGCGACACATTCAACAGGGCATAACTTTTTTACCATTGGGTAAAAATCAACCAAATTTTGCACACTTTCTCATTGATGTGTATTGTTTACATGCTGTCAAACTCGAAGTCGTGTTTTTCGATTCAACGAAAATGGAGGTGAACCAACGCGAGTCGAGAGAACAAATTCTTTCCAAACACCTGGAATTTCCTGACCTGTCGCACCGGCAGTTGGGAAAAATGTTGAACATTCACCATTCAACCGTCTCCAGAGTGTTGAAGCGGTTCCAGGAGCGGTTGACGTTGGACCACGGCAAAGGAGCTGGAAGAAAACCGGGACCGGAGAACAAAAAGACGGAGGGAAAGGTGAAGCGGATGATTAAAGCAAATCCCAACGTCTCAAGCCGTGATTTGGCTAAAAAGATCGGCATGTCGCAGAGCTACGTCCAGAATGCAAAGAAGAGAGCTGGACTACATACATACAAGGTACAGAACTTCCCAAACCGCGATGAGCGGCAACAATCGACGGCTAAAACTCGGGCACGGAAGCTCTACGAGAAGATGCTGACAAAATATGGCTGCTGTGTGATGGACGACGAAACGTATATAAAAGCCGATTTTAAGCAAATTCCGGGGTTGGAGTTTTTCACCGGCAAGAGCAAGTTCTATGTGGACGACAAATTTAAGAAGAAGAAAATGTCGAAGTTCGCCTCCAAATATCTCATTTGGCAGGCCATCTGCTCTTGCGGACTGAGGAGTGAGCCTTTCGTGACAAAGGGCACAGTAAATGGCGAGATCTACAAATCTGAGTGCCTCGAGAAGCGCCTTTTGCCGTTCTTGCAGCAGCACGACAAAGCTCCACTATTTTGGCCAGATTTGGCATCATGCCACTATTCTAAAAGTGTCCTGGAGTGGTATGAGGCCAATTCTGTCCATTTTGTTCCAAAGGACATGAATCCGCCAAACTGTCCGGAGCTGCGCCCGGTGGAGCAGTACTGGGCAATGATGAAGCGGGAACTTCGGAAGAGCAAGAAGACAGTCAAAGACGAGAAGGACATGTTAAGAAAATGGAAAAAAAAAAACTGAGAAACTGGTACCGGATGACACTGTAAAGACTTTGATGGAGGGCATCAAGCGAAAATGCGTTCAATTTTACACTCAAGGCTCCATCGATTAACTTTTCTTTTGATTTTTGAAGTAAATATATGTATAAAACTACCTAAAATTTTGGTTTGATTCTAAACATTATAAGAAAATTGGCATGACATTTTCGGTGTCGCAATAATTTCGTGTTCGCCACTCACACCCAGACTGGTGATTGTAACGAAACGATGGAGATCAAAGAAGTTGAAGGATTACTTATGCAAGTGTTGACCCCTGATAAGCTTTCGACAATGTAAATCACAACAATTGGGTTATGGAAAGTCTGGAAAAAGTTTGGTTTCCTCAGAGTTCAATCGAGTGCATACGTCATGTATGTATGAAAAGCATCGTCCACGAGTCCTCTTTAAAGGATTTCTGATTCATCGGAGTTTTCACAGGTTCATCAGAAAGAACATGGATGCCACGCCGCATGCGGAACCACTAATAAGAGCTCTGAGTAATGGCGGTCGGTGGCGTCAACAATCAATATGAAACCAGCGATTTGTAAGTTGGTTGGCTGCTAGCGGAACCCCTATGTTCTGAAGTACATGTTGAAGCCAGCACCTATCTGTACATATTTGCGCCTTTGTTTTGATTTGCTGTGTTATTTTGACAGACATTTGAGAGTGTGTTCGTGTGAGTTCATTTTTAGGGGCGCATTTTTAAGCTTGGGACCGAGCTTGGGACCGATGTGCTAGTACTGACTGAGCCGAAAAAACCGTATTCGTTCGGGACCTACTGGTCTTAGAGTTAGTCAATGGTGGAATCCTGGTATACGGCAATTTGTTGAAAGTCGTTGCATACGCGGACGATTTGAATATTTTCATCAAAACTCAAGAAGAGTTTGATTTGGTGATGCAAATCATCAGCTCTTACGCCTCTTTTGCTCGAATAAGATTAAATCTAGAAAAGTTATCATATAGGGTAGGTAACGACTTAAGCACCCCGAGACCCTATTCAAGCACGGGGTTAACGTTAACCTACAACGCTCATTTTGCAGTATGGTGCTCCATCTGGTAGGTCACCCGTTACCCCAAAAAATGTGAGTTGTAACCCCGGAATAGGGTCTCGAGGTGCTCAAGTCGTTACCTACCCTAGTAGATTCATATATGGAAAACATCAGCAGAATTGCGCAGTTTTGTAGTTAGGGATGGATACGTTAGCTTGGTGCATTTCAGGTAAAGCAAATTATAGTCTTTTTTGTTTTAGGAAGTCAATAAAAGATGCATTTAAAAATAAAAACATTTTTAAGAAATAATTTGGACATTTTTTTAACTGTGGCTAGATGGTACAAATTGTGTGAGAAAATTTCAAAATGTTTGAATGGGTAACTGTAGAGGGTGCGAGAGTGAGTGAATGTGGTTAGTGTGCCACTTTAACACCGAGTTATCCGCGGGTATACGGTTTTCTTAACGGAAGTAGGTTAGGTTAAGTTAGGTTTGGTTAGAACTTTTTGGATTTTTATAAAAGAAAAAATGTCAAAAGGAAATGTGGAAATGTGGCATTTATTTTTAGTTGACATCTGTATTGTAATCAATAAAAAAAAGGAAAAACATTTTTTACAAGCAATGTTCATTGTCGTAGTTATTGTTTCTATTAGTATTATTTTTCAGGAAATCACCGACGAAGGCGCACTTCGTATCATATGTGTTCGTTATTCAACATTCACCAACATCACCCGTAACGCTTGTTGAGCAAACAACATCCCAGGGATGACCATTTCCCTATTAACTCTCCATTACCTGTGATCAGAGACCGACATTTTCGCCTACACGGCCAGCCGTTTTAACTCAGTTTTGAGTCGTTTTTGACTCACTTTCGTTCAAATTTAAGTAAATGTTAATTGCATTGACAAGTCGACAATCAAAGCATCGACTCAAATCAGATGGATGTTTTGATTTGTCGAATAATCAATACCAACTGTATTACTCAAGCTTTCAGTGACTCCACTTTTGACGAAAGTGGCGGTCAAAATGACTCAAAACTGAGTTGAAACGGCTGGCCGTGTATTTGAGAAGAGACCTGCTTTTTACCCGATTGGAGAAGCAGATGAGAGTGTGAGAAGCGAGAGACTATTCTACGCTCACAGCAGTTTTCGCGAGAAAAACAACGGCGATTTATAACTTTCGGAGAGCATGAGTAGCTGATAAATCAAGCAAAACAATGCATTAGGTCCTAGGTACATTGAGACTCTCTTTGTCTGACTTTCTCTTTGGTTAATAGCTTGTCAATTAAACGATTT
>JASCZW010011248.1:0-32773 GCA_034211315.2 Aedes japonicus | reverse complement strand
TACACACAAACACACACACACACACACACACACACACACACACACACACACACACACACACACACACACACACACACACATACACACACACAACGTCGTGGGTGAAATATTCCACCTTCCAGATTTGCAGTGTCTCCTCCACTTGCTTGAAATGCTGCAAACCAAGCAAAAACGTTGCCTTGCAATTGAATGACTTTGCCTTGTTCTGGAAACGACTGTTGGCACAACCTTTCGACAAAAATAGGCTAAACATGCACTTCTCAAGCGAGATCATGCTGGCAAACGCAACCCATCCGGTAGAATAATCCTCTCGAATTAGTCGTTTTATTATGTCTCGTAAAACCGGCCTTCTCCTCACTTCACATCCTGGTAAGTGAAGTAATCAAATGCCTATTAGTGATTTCCCCAGTATGAAAATGAAAACCACGTCTTATTCCAATTGAAACAGAGTGATAATGCAAAATTGCAGCATGGATGATGCAAGAAAGGAAGGGGGGGGGAGGGAGGGGTACTGGAAATTAATTGCCACGTGACCAACGACGACGACGACGGCGACGAAAACGACGACGTGCTATCAATTGCCCCAGCAGAGCAACAACAGCTGGCTGCCTGCTAGCTCTGGAGAACTACGGTCGGCTACTTACTTACTTACTTACTAGCCGTACTGCATGCATCGCTTCGCATCGCAAAATAGTTATTAGTATTAATGGCTTTTAATTTGACTACGACGATGTAGCGAAGGTTCGTTACAAAACGACGATAGTAGTACCTGAAACACTGGGCTCACTCGGCTGGCGGCATTCAGTGGCAGTGGCGAGTGTCAATCAAAGGAATAGCACTGCGACGAGGTTGGGAACGCTGGTTGAAGGCATGTGTCGTAACAGAGCGCATAGTGCATTCGTAGCAGCGAGTGTGGCGAATCTCGATTGTCCTCCTCGGTACGGGGGCAAACTGGAAAAAGGGTGAGAAATGTGTCACTGCTCTTTCGGAGCAGAAGTGGCTGGCGCCTAGCTACATATTTGCTATTTTTGCTCGAGTGGCAGCCCGAGCAGAATCGCCCTTTCAACGCGAGGGGGCGGAAGAAATGCCCGTTGCAAATTTTCTACTCGGGTCACCGTGTCTTCTGCAAGTCCATTTCACGCTCTTTTTCACACCAGCCGATCGGATTTGGATGGATAATTATTTTCCATGATACGGGGACGCGGTACCTGTGTTGTTGCCGGGCGCCCTGAACGAATCTACGGATTTGGTTGGTCTAACTATCCCAACCGACGACGACGAAAGCTTTTGTGTGTGTGTGGCCCCAGTCCAACGTCATCGTGTCTTAGCATCTGCCAACCGATAGCCCAGACAGTGTGTGGCATTTTGAGCTTTTTGTTCGGTTGTGGTTCTGATTTGCCTCCGGGGGAGAATGTTCCGTGACAAAACAGTGACCACCTTGAATGTTTTGTAACGGTTTTACTGTCATCCGTAGTCGACGGCGTACTCTTCGGTTGCATTGGACAAACAGGTTGTTTTTGGTCTGATTTGCTATCTTCTATCGATCGAGGTAATTACTTTTTGGTTTGGGAAGAATGCTTTGAAAAAGATACTGGATCCAATGGAAGTCTGTAAGTCGCAGACGAAATAGGCCTATCTGTCAAAAGATAAGCTTTTTCAAGTGGAACTTAAAGGAATTTGCTCGCGTTTACTAGTGATAATTTGAAAAAAGTGTTTCAAAGTTTTATTATTATTATTTTAAAGTGGTCAAATGAAGTGCTAATTTTAAACTCTCCTAGTTTCCCAATAACATATCTTGAAAACACGCCATTTTCATAAGTTACTCATTATTCTCCACCTGTAACGATAAATTTGCCGAAATAAACAAAAAAAAAATCAATTTCTACTTTCGCGATAGGCTAAACCATTTTAACAATGAGGGTAGATATACACTGAGAAAAAAAATCATGTAAATTTATCATTCTTTTCTGACAACCTTAGGGTGTCATTGAAATAGAAAAGTTAGAACAAAGTAAATGCTTTTTTTTAAACAAGACTTTCTTCTATTAGTTATTAGTTTGGCCATTGCTTTATGGAGCACCAATTGTCACTTATTTTTCATGTGTTGTTTTTCTTAACAAAATGCCTCCTTTTGATAGTTGAAAATTCGGAACATCGAAGCACTAATAGACAGAAATAGCCAAAAATAGTCAAGACAACTTTCAATTTGGATAAAACTTTGCCTATTTCTTCGGTATGTGATAAGATATATTGTTCATCGGTCTAGTGATCTCTGCGGCATAAGGCTAACTTTTCAAAAAGACTTGTGGGCTTAAGACATAGGTTATTCAAAAAAAAAAACCGAGCTCAAAATCTGCAGGTTGTCATCAATACCCCGTCATAGAAAGAGTTGAAGAAAATCAATAATATTTTGTTCAAGAGAAAACTGAAAAATATGTTGGTAAAATATTCATAAAAACCCAAGGTACGTTTATTTTTTTGGGAGACCCTCCAAGTGAAAAAAAAATCCTTCCTAAGTGAAACAATTTTCAAATATTTCTGTAAATTCGGCATGGTTTGATAAATTTATCAAATTCGCCATTTTCATAAGTAAGTCGCGATTTTCCATCTGTAAATCGATAAATTTTCCAAAATTAACACAACATCTCAAACAAATTTTACTAGAACGACTTCAACGAAAGCGCTGAATCACTTCATTAGTTCACAACATTAGTCTTAAATATACACCGAGAAGAAAATCTTATAAATTTTTCACGATATCTTAAATGAAATTTATTTAAAAAGCGTTGTTTGCTGGTTGAGACTTCGAATAAACTGAATCAAACTAAGATTCGAATCGACATTCACTTGGTGGTTTTATTCATATCGAAAACTAGCTGAACCTGGTGCGAGCGAGTGCTACGGTTGCAACAAAATGAATGAAAATTTAATAGAACTGTGGTTGTATCTCGGAATGAGTTTTAATAAAAAATATTCGGTGGTAATGTGTGAGTTCATTAAAGATTTTTTTTTTAATTTTTGTTTTGTTTTTATTTATACTTCTAGTTTGTACCATGGTTTTTCTATCTGTCTGGAGGCATTTCACACACAAACATTTTACCTTCAAACTACGCCGTATTCTGTCAGATTGAACGTAATTTTCTCTTGCATAACCTTAGATTAATTTCTTGTGCATAATGTAGCACTAAAGGAAGCTCAAAAACCCCCCTCTTTTGTCTAAGAAGAGGCTCAAACTGCTATCAGAACATACTTTAAAAATCTCCACGTGCTTAATATGGTTCCTTTTGCTTGATAAGTTCTCGAGTTATGCAGAAATGTGTGTTTCATTTGTTCCGGAGTGGGGAGGTTATCCGAGAAATACACATGTTGTGTTTAAGTTGCCTGTAAAATTCTGATGTTTGGTTGAAATTTCTGTTTATTTTTTTGACCTAAAATTCTCATGTTTAGTTGACATTTGTTTCAGAAAGAAAAAGGGTCTCAAACCACCATAGAATCATTTCTTGCCTCCGTAAATCCCCACATGCCTAATTTGGTTCCATTTGCTTGATTATTTCTGGGGCTCTGCAGAAATTTGTTTTTCATGTCTACGAAAGCCCATTTTCCAGAAGGGGGAGGGGTCTCAAAATACCATAGAACCATAGACCATCTTTCCTCCTAAAACCACCACATGCCCAATTTAGTTATGCATAAATGTTTGTTATTTGTATGAGAGCCCCCTTCTCCAGAAGAAGGAGGGGTCTCAAATGATCATAGAAACATTTTTGCCTTCAAATACCACCACATGCCAAATTTGGTTCTATTTGCTGGATAAGTTCTCGAGTTATTATGATTTTATGTTTAATTCTGTATTCCCCCCCCCTCCGAAAAATCCCCCATGCTAAATTTGGTCCAATTTGCTTGATTATTTCTCGATTTATGCAGAAATTTCTGTCATGTTTTTATGAGAACCCATCTTCAAGAAGAGGGAGGGGTCTCAAACTACTATAGAAAAAATCCTGCCTCCAAAAATTCACATGCCAATTTTGGTTCCCAATTGCTGGATTAGTTCTCGAGTTTTGCAGAAATGTCTGTTTCATTTGTATGAGAACCTCTCCTTCCAAAAAAGAGGGTCCTAAACCATCATAAGACCTTTTCCGGCCCCAGAAACTCGTGAATACAAATCGTCACGCCGATCTGTGCAGTAGTTTCCGAGTCTATGAGAGTCCGACAGGCAGACAGACAGAAATTCATTTTTGTATATACAGGGTGTCTCACAATAGGTGTCACTAAAACAAAATAGGATTACAGCAAAGCAAATCAACCAAATCACAGCATTTATTTTTCGTAAACTCATCGCAGTTGGCACGCACGAGTTCCTGAGGAATTGGGTCATAATTATCAACCAAATTTTTCTTGAATCGATCTTAAGTAAGCCCTTTCGTAGGGCTTATATGTTGAAGCATATAACCCCAAACAAAGTAGTCAAGTGCGATCCGGTGAAGATGCAGGCTATTCTTCGGTTGTGATGAAATCGGGCAAATTTTCCGCGCACCACGCTTGTGTTTTCTTTGCCTTCTGAGCTGCAGCTGAGTCCTATTGGAAACAATATGGTGTATTCCCATACAGCATTGAAGCATGAGGAAGCAGATGGCTCTTCAAAACCTGCTGGATGTAATATTCAGTGTTGATTTTTACGATAGGTTCTATGAAAAGTAGAGGAAGTTTTGCTTTTTGTGAAACGGCGCCCCATACCATGATTTTCGATACATTCTGATAGCGTTCTACAGCTAGTTTATCTCTTGAAATATTGTCAATAATTTGGCCATACACACGATCATTTTGTCCTGAAGGAGGGATAACTTTTCGCAGTCACAATGCCGAACCTAAAGTGTTCTGCTTCTTTGCCTGTTCATTGAAGCAGGGGGCATTTGAAATTGTTTACTCAATTTACGGCCAGATACGGCCGGACTACGCTCCCTCACACATTTGATCTTTTTCTTCATTCTTGGCACCTCCTTTGTGTTGAATATGGACATTTCCAGTTTCAAGCTACGAAAAACAAAACACTTACTCACTCCGAACTGCTTAAGGCTATTGAATATCTGTCACGGTTTTAGCTTTTGCAAATGTAATTTTAAAACTTGCTCCCGTATGGCTTCCATGGTAGCTAATAAATATAAACCAACGGAATCGCTTATTTATCTCCAGCGATAAGCTGTCAAAAGAATACACTCAAAATCAATTCCACTGTTAAAATTGCCCAGCTGAAATAAACCAAGACTGATAAAATGTGACACCTATTGTGAGACACACTGTATAGTGTGTATTTTTCTTTATTTAGTTTTTCTGAGCTGTTTTTTCATAGTATTTTATTCCCAATAATTGAATCAGGAATATTGTGACCCCCCTTTTGGAATTATTTCCTATATTCCTTCCCCAATTCCTCTTAAAAATACTGCTAAGCTTCTGCAACATTGCAGATACTGAGCATTTGCCGGAAAAATCTGACGACAATAGCCAAAAATAGGCTCGAATACTTTCAATCTGGCTGAAACTTTGTATATATCTCCGGTATAGGATAAGATACATTTTTGACCGGTCCAGAGATCCCTGCAGCACACGGCTAACTTTTGAAAGGAACTTGTGTGTTTAAGACGTGATTTTTTTCCAAAAATTAACGTAGCTCAAAATATGTAGGTTATTGTCAAAACTACGTCACAGAAAATTCTGTTAAAAATCACTAAAAATCAATTATAAAAAAAGTCCACTGAAAAAAAAACGTTGTTTGAATTTTCATAAAAATCCAATGTTTGATTTTTTTACTGATAAATCTTGGAATAATAAAATAGAAAAAAAGCAAATTTTTTTCGACGTTCTCCGATAGGCTGAATCACTTAAACAAAAGGCTTGAATATAATCTGAGAAAAAGTCATGTATTTTTTTTTCAAAAAATCGTCAATGAAACTAAAGCCTGTCCACGTTAAATTTTGGACACCAAAATAATAGCAGCAAAAAAAATACACACAATTCAACAAAACCGATTATTTATTTCACAATAATAGAGTTATATCTACATTAGAAATGATTATGATGTTAATCCTTCTTTCTGTAAAATTATCTAACTTTCAGTGGTACACCCGAACGTTGTTCTCAGATACGCCCGATGTGATGATTCTCCAAGAGATGATCTTGGAGTCATCGGTACCATTTGCTTTCTTCTTAGCTTCGACGAGTTTCCGCTTAACTAGAGCCCAGTACTTCTCTATTGGTCGAAGTTCAGGACAGTTTGGTGGATTGGCTGTTTTTGGCAGGTATTTGACTTCGCATAGTGACAAGAGGCTGAAACAGAGCCTGCCTCGTACACATCCTAGTTGATAGTGGGTTAGAGACTAAACTTTTAGATTTTCGACCACATGATCAAATATTGCATCGGGAACTTGGACACCTTATATATCCGGAAATGCTCGGCAACGGCGTTCCATTGCATTGCGGTACAAAAAGCCAGACTTGGAAGCTGTTTAATGTCTTCGAGTACGTATGTTTCGTCGTCCATTATGATACAAGAAAATGTTTTCAAAAAATTGGTGTAAAGCTCCTAAGCACGACTTTTTGCGGTGAAATGCTTGCTTGTCACTACGGTTGGGCACCTTTTTCACTTTGTACGCCTTCAGTCCTTGCGCCTGCTTCACTTTTTGTACGTATGACTTTGACTTCCCAACTTTGTGAACCACATTTCGCACAGAAAGATTTGGGATTTTTCTCAATAATGGCTACCACCTTCTTGTCCATTTGTCGGGAGCATACTTTTCGATTTGTTCCACTTCCAACCTTCCGATCCACAGTCAAGCGTTAGTCAAAAGATTTGCAAACTTAAAACACGCTACTTTTTGGTAGTTTTATTGGCAAGATCGCGTACCGATAAATTCGGATTTTGTTACTGTTCGTACAAAATGCGTTTGTAAATTTCCACCTATTTCGACGCCGTTTTACTGAATGTAACAAGAATGTAAAATACATGTTGTACCACGAATTAAAGTGGAGAGTTTTAGCTGTCATATAAGTGAAACTTTTCAGTGATCCGTGAAATAATTCAAAATTTACACTGAAAAAAAGTGTCCTAAGTTTAACGTCGACAGACTTTAATTTTTTAAGCGTTACTTTCTGGTTAAATATTTGTAGTTATTATAATAACCTTAGCTTTGATCGATTTTTTCTTAGCAAGTTTTCTTTTTATCAAAATTGTTGCTGGCAAAATTAAAGTTAATTTTCTTCTTATTAAGGTAAAATTCAGCCGTTAACTGGTTACAACCGGAGGGAGGCACCTCCACCGTACATACCACACTTATCATCAAATGAGCCGGAACCAACGGGCTTGACCTCTTTTTCGAGGGAAGACGTGAACAGAATCACTTGAATGTCAAGTAGCAGTCACGCTTATCGTCACACCACCGGCACTTCATTCGTTTGTTTCTGAAAACATTCTTGAAAATTTGATATTTATACACAAAATTAAATATGTATCCCAAGCAACACAAAACTGTCATAATTGGTTGCAGCAACTTGATTGTGACTTAATTAAGTCACATTGAAGTTACTTTGACTGCTTTGGAAATAGTGTGCTTCTAGGGATCTGGACCCTCTATGACAAACTTTCTTGAGGCATGAATCTTCTTCAAAAATCCTGTGAAAAATTTGTCATTCCTTTAAGAACTCCGCAAACAGCGTAAAACAAATTTGAGTCCAAACACACGAAGCTTGTTCATCAAATTCAGAAGTCCAGAGATGCATCGTGATCCAAAGAGGAAAAGCACCGTCAGCTCACAAAAACAAGATTTAGCCAGAAAAATTGGAACTTATGCTGCCACAGCTCGAAATTTGGCTCAAGACATTATTTTCAATCATACCTATACCTTAAAGAACATACATTTTATCGAATATATGAAATTGTTTGCTTACTTTCCGACATTCAAGCCAAGACATGGGAGTCATCTGCTATATACAGAGGTCATCTCCGAATCACATGGTTTATAAGCTGCACTTTTCCAGTCTCTCAGCCTGCAGTTGAAATCGGTGAGACCATTCCTTTCATGAAAAATATTTTTTTTAGTAGTTGTGATATTAACTGCAGAATTGTCCTACAGTGAATGACTGTATCTCATCAACATCATTAAAATTAAAAGGTACTTCAGAATTCGTTCAGTGTGGTTAGGAAATGGTGAACAAATTTTCTTTTTGATTCTGAACGAAAAAAAACTTCTCCGAATTTAAGTTATAACGATACTTAAGCAAATCTTCAAGATTATTGAAATTAGTTCACTGGAAAATCCTATTTGCAATTGACAAAATTTCACAACCGCGATTGACGCAACTAGAATCTGAGACATCGCGCGCTCGCCACTGCATATGTATACAGTTACTCATTGGACCACTTCAAAGGCCTTCGTCAGCCTGCCCATCAGTTGGCTCAACTGATGATGCGCTGTTAATCCTGCTGACCATGCACCGCCCCTTCCCTTCCCCCGCCCCTCCGCTGAACGCCAGTGGAAAGGCCAATAAAAGTCCGCATCCAATTTTACGACAACCTTCTAAAATACTACACTTTTTGTTTTGTTTTTGCCTGTAGGTAGGCATGTGTGTACAATCCTACATGGCCGTCGCCGTCGGTCGTGACAGCCCCGGTTCGGCTGAGTCCGAAAAATCTCGTAACTTGTTTTATTACTGTTTACAAACTGTACAAATTGAGTTTCATGTTTTTTTGGTGGCCCTCCTCTCGCTTCGCTTTAATCGAACGATCTTACGCACGTTCCTTCGCCGCCGCGGGTTACGTGGTTCGTTTGTTCGTGGGCACGCGTGTTTGTAATTTCCGCTAAACAATTCTCGAAAGAGAAGGAGGAGGAGGTGGTGGTATTCCGCGTAGGTAAAAAGTCGACCTCCTACCGAAGAAAGTCGTTTTGTTGTCCGAACCAGACGACGCCCTACTTTCCTCGCTCGGTTATCAGTGGACAAGACCGCTTATCACAGTATCACGTTTGTTCCACCGATCCCACCAATTGAATCGATAAAAGTGAAACATCCAATCTCTGACCGTGTGTGTGTGTGTGCTGACTGGGCACAGCAAAAAATGGCACTTCCTCATCGCCGTCGTCGTCATCATCGCTAATGAGAAGTGAATTTCTTCCTTCTTTCTTCATTACGGCGGACTGGATTGTGTGGTTGTTTGGCTGTTGAAGGTAAACTTACGTATTATATGGCCAGTATGACGAGACTCGTTGGAGTAATTTAATTTAATAGATTTGATTCCGCATGGCACTGGGGCTGGCACTTACTGGCAGCTTCTTTCGTCGTTTGTGTAGTAGATAGATAAGAAGAGTGTATCCAAACATAAAACACTAGAAAGTGACATTAATTAGATTGACTGCTTGGAAGAAAGCAATTCCCGGTGCGAATATTTACGTAAGAAAATAGGATTTTGTTTTCCAGAGGTGGACTTTCACTCGACTCGGAGCCAATAGTCCAAAGCGAACAACAAACGGGTTTACAAAAAAATGTGGTTAAGTTTTAAAATCCCCGGATGCTCAAAAAAAAAAAATATATACATTTATTGCAGAAACAGCCCGCAACTTGTCATCAAGAATTTTGAATTACTTTTTTTAGCAGAAAATCCGAAAACATTGAGCGGAAAAATTAAACAAATGATAACTTTTAGAAACCTCGTATATTTTACTATTATTTACTCATCAGATATGAAATTCAAGTGTGATTGTTATCAAGCTCGTATTTCAATTCGGGAAAGCCAAATGGCTGTTGTCTTCAGAGTTATATTTCAGCAAACAAATGGGTCATCCTCAGGTGATAGTTGCTAACGTTATCCCAACCGGCTGCGTATAGATTGCTTCACTTTCCTCAAAGCATCTTCTTTTGGAATTGGCACATCGATGATTCGTTCCCTGACCCTACTGATGATGGCAAAAGCTCGATAATCGAATCATTACTGTAATTTTGGGGGCGCGTCAAAGTCATTTGTCATTTTTGACGCCAATCCACACACTTTTATCGTAATCGTACATGACATGTCTTTATTGCCGAAGAATTGTGCTACCAATTTGAAGAATGAAAAAACAAGAAAAAAGAAGGCTTGTGCTCTTTTTATAGAACGGTCCGTAGAAATGAGGAATCGATCAGAAGCGAGAAAAAAATAAAGAAAGAGAGTTTATGTAGATGCGGATCGAAATGAGCATGCACATAGTTTTCATGACTGGAATGAACTCACCAAATTCTATTATGGTCTACTATTCTACTAACTCTACTAAATAGAGTTGATCAATTCACAAGCATACACATTTTAAATTACTTCGATTTTGTTTGCATGTGTGACCTTTCCATGCAATGGTCGAAATACAGTTTATAGAAATTTTGAGTATTTACACCAAAAATTGTGATTTTTTTGCCAAAACGAAAAATGTTTTTAAAATTAGCTCGATAAGTTGTTCCGTTCTGGAGTTATTCGCTGAAAACAAACCGTGTAAAAAAACAGTGTAAAAAGAAGACCTTCTTGTACATCATTATGCATGATTATCTTGAGTCATCTTGAGTCAAACATTTATGTAAACTTTTTTGAACTGTGAATTTCTGGTTGTTTTTTTAGACGAAAAAGCTGGTCACATCCGAATAAGGGGAGATATACAGTTAGAATGACCAAAAATTTCATTTTTTTAAGTTAGTAAAGTTAGTAAATTTCCCGTAGAATACGCTCCTGAAACTCTTTTTTTCGAAATTCGAACTCCAAGTGTTTCTTTTCATCGTTTTTCGAAAACGCCTTTTTCACGCGCAGCAGGTTTAAAGAGACGCTTGACCGAGAAGACCCATTTTCAACGCGTTTTTCTCAAAACAGCATTTTTGGAGTTTATGCTGGTGATAACTCGAAAACTAATTATCCGATTAAGCTGAAACTTATAGGATTTTTTATTATAGTTCTACCTTCGATATGAATTAAAAATTATTGTAATATTCTATAATAAAATATGGAAAAATGTAATAAAATGGCGGAAAAAATGTGGATTTTTTAAAAAAAAATTTTTTTACTTCTTTTATTCAATTCATCTACTAACTGTAACTAATGTATTTTTTAGGTTATGCAGGTTTCAGATCAAAACTGCGACCAGGAGAGCCGGCACAAGCAAAATACAACGACTTTTTCAACGTACTCTAATGGCCGTCATTTTGTTGAAAAAATTTGAAATAGGATACACTTATAGTTGTTAAAAAGTTTCGATTGATTTGAGTAAAAACATCCCCTTGAAAAATTATTTTCAAAAATGAGTTTTTTGCTCGTTCTAACTGTATATCCCTCCTTAAACTTAGCACAATAACGAAAAAATAATTAAAATTGTATTTCTTTTGCTTTTTTATTGCAGGTAATCAATCATCCATCTTAGAAGAATGGCAGCGAAAAAGATTAGGCTATTAAAAATTTCAAGGTGTTGACCATATCGACACAATATTATATTGTCCATTTGCTTTGGAAGGAAAAAATGAGAGCGGGAAAGAGGGAGAGAAGGATAGAGGAAGACAAGAAGAGAGGAATAGAAGGAGAGAAAGAGAGCGATAGAGAATAAGAGCAGGAGTAAGGGAGAACGATAGAGAAGGAGAAAAGAAGTGAGGGAGAGCGATAGAGCAGGAGAGAGGGAGAGCGATAGAGAAGGGGAGAGGAGGAGTGATAGAGCAGGAGAGAGGGAGAGTGATAGAGGAGGAAGAGGGAGAGCGATGAGAAGGAAAGAGGGAGAGCGATAGAGAAGGGGAGAGGGAGAGCGATAGAGAAGGGGAGAGGAAGAGCGATAAGGAAGGAGAGAGGGAGAGCGATAGATAAGGAGAGAGGAAAGCGATAGAGAAGGAGAAGAGGGAGAGCGATAGAGAAGGGGAGAGGGAGGGAACGATGAGAAAGGGGAGAGGAAGAGCGATAAGGAAGGAGAGAGGAGAGCGATAGATAAGGAGAGGGAAAGCGATGGAGAAGGAGAGAGGGAGAGCGATAGAGAAGGGGAGAGAGAGCGAGAGAAGAAGGAGAGGGGTGAATTTAATTAATGTTGTCGTCTTGTTTATGTTTAAGTTAACTGTTTCGTTTACTGTTCCAAATCTAGAGAGAGAGAGATAAAATGAAAATTATTATCGATTTGTCGGTTACATATATGTCTTTAAGGTACGATTTTCAACAGATGTATACTGGAAAATAAGGTAGGAACACTCTTTCTAAATCGTATTGTTTTTCGAATCCTAGAGAGTTTGAGCTGTTTAGTGGAATAACTGTAACTAGAAAAAAGAAGAAAAATTAGTATTTTCCATTTAATTCCAACTATCTTAGCTTATATTGACAGATACGCGTATTTCTACAATGTGCAGACTTCTTCTCAGTGTCTCGTACTAATAACTCGGCTGCACATTGTAGACGAAATACGCGTATCTGTCAAGATAAGCAAAGGTAGTTGGAATTAAATGGAAAATACTAATTTTTCTTCTCATTTCTAGTTAAGTATTGTTTTCGACCATGCTAAATAAGCGTTTTCCCTAACACAGATTTCAAAATTAAATATATGTACTTAGGTATTTTTTACATGGTGGATACACTCCACTGTTACTATGAAACCACGTAAAAAAAAAAGACTAAGAGTTGATCAGTTCACATGATTGAACATTTTAAAATGCTTCCATTTTGTTTGCATGTGTGCAAAATACAGTTTTTTTTTAATTTGGAGTATTAACATCAAAAATTGTGAATTTTTTAAATAATTGCTATGTGATTTCTTTTCGCCCAAAACGAAAAGCGTGATTCGAATTAGGTCGACAGGTTTTTCCATTCTGGAGTTATCGCCGACAACAAACCGTGTAAAAAAACCTTAGTGTATATTCAACCATTTGCATTTCATCTTCTGAAAGGTTGACAGATATAATGAAGTATTCTGTAGATCATCCAATCTGTCCTGTTATTCATAACTTGGATTTACATTCGTATCAATAGCTTTATAAGGTTTATTGTTTTCTAGAAGCTCACGCAGACATTATAAGATAGTTTAGAGATATTCTAAGTCATCCAAACTTTCCAGGTCTGATAACGTGAGATCACCGATTGTTATACTCAGTTGGACTGAGCACTAATGCAGCAAGTAGCACAAAGCATTTTTTTTCACGTACTCCGCCTTTCGGGGAAATCAGGGATCTGCGAGCCAGCCCTGGCTTTGAAGTCCTCAATGTCGTTAGCTGTGGCTTACACGTCGTATACAATTAATATTCTTAAGGGTCAACTAACATTCTAAAGCAATATGATATGGTCTGGATCATCCCAACTTTACCTAGGATATATAGTTGTAGCAAAAGCTTTCTAGGCTATGCAAAACTACGCTGTGTATTGAAACATGCTCATTGAATATCTTAGAAGGCCAACAGACATTACTAGATAATCTTCCAGGTTATTGAAACTATCCTGGAATTTAAAACTGAAAATCTACAGCTGTAACTGTAGTCTTCTGAACCAAACAAAGAAACAATAAGTGTTTGAACAATTCAAGTGAGTCTTCTGAAAGATAAAAGGATAGGATGAGATATCTTAGGATGTTCTAGGTCACCAAAGCTGCCCTTGAGTTCAGAAGTTAGGATCTACAGTCGTAACATTAGGTTTACAACTTCAGAAAGGTGACGATATGCGTTCAAACACATTCAGAAGATCTTCTGTAAGGTCACCAGTCATTATCAGATTATCTTGAGATGTTCAAGTTCATAAAAACTGACTTTGAGTTCAGAACTTAAGATATGCAGTAGTGACCGTAGATTTTTGGGCTATACGTTGACGTAAGACTACGTCGCCATGTTTAATGAATGTTATTATTAGTTTTAATTGCCTGTACTAGAATAGAGGCTTCATTGATCGATTGGATCTAGAAGCCTTGCCGAAAATCAGGGAAGATAAACCGTTTGACGCATTGCCTGGTTTAATATGTAAGATTATGATGTAGAAGGAAATGTTCCCCAAATGTGGACAGTAATGTTTATTAGAATAAAAGTTATGAATATAAATTGTTGATAGTTCCTTCAGTGTACGGCAGGTTGTGAAAACTTAATAGAAGTATTGAAGTATTCGCTCGGTTTTCAATACTTCTATTCAATTTTTCGCAAACTACCGTACACTGACGGAACTATCAACACTTTCTCTTCATGTCTTTTTATTCTAATAAACATTACTGTCCAAACCTGGGGCCTCATGGTGATGAGCGAACATTTCCTTCTATATCGTGGGTTATTTATTAATTATGTTTATTACAGACAAACAGACGTAACACTAAAAATCATCGTCACTAAAACAATAGCACCATCTGTTGACACACTGTGGCGGTTGGTAAAGCTCTACTAGTCTACTAACTCTACTAAATAGAGTTGATCAATTCACATGCATAAACATTTTAAATTACTTCGGTTTTATGTGCATTTATCATGCAATGGTCATAATACAGTTTTTAAAATTTTGAGTATTTATACCAAAAATTGTGATTTTTTAAAAAACTGCCATATTATTACTTTTTGGCCAAAACGGTAAATGTGATTCGAATTAGTTATCGCTGGAGTTATCGCTGAATACAAACCGTGTATTAAAAAAAAAAAAAGTGTAAAAAGAAGACCTTAGTATACATGATTATGCTTGATTATTTTGAGTCATCTTGAGTCAAACATTCATGAAACTTTCTTGAACTGGGAATTTTTCGCTAGAAACATGCTCATTTTCTTATCATTTGCTTTTAAAGGGTTTCTCTTTCTATGGCCGAAGGAAAATACAAAAATAACTTTGTAGACCGCTTCTGCCGTACGATATGCCGATTAAACTATGCACAATATGGTTGAAGAATGAACTCTCTTCGAACAAGTTAAATTTATATCTGAGGCAGAGATGACGAAAACAAATATTAAAATTGTATTTCTCTTTCTTTTGTCTTGCAGGTAATCAATCATCCATCATAGAAGAATTCTTTTGAACGAAAAAAGTTAGGCTATAGGGTTTAAACATGTTGACCATCTCGATACTATATTATATTTTTCACAGCTTAGGGAGGGAAAGTGAATGAGAGAGCTTGGGTGAGTGAATCACTCTCTCTTTAAAACGGCCGCTCTCGTACCCTTATCTGTCTTCGCCCACGTGCAATCGCCTGCGATCGCTGCCACGTACACTTGGGTGAGAACACGCAGTACTCTCTCTGTGAAAAAATGTCCCAAAAGGAGAGAGCGATAGAAAGACGGTGAGTGAGAGACGATAGAGAGACAGTGAGTGAGAGAGCGATAGAGAGACAGTGAGTGAGAGAGCGATAGAGAGACAGTGAGTGAGAGAGCGATAGAGAGACAGTGAGTGAGAGAGCGATAGAGAGACAGTGAGTGAGTGAAAGAGAGCAAGAGAGCAAGAGAGCAAAAGAGCAAAAGAGCAAAAGAGCAAGAGAGCAAGAGAGAGAGAGAGAGAGAGAGAGATTGGTGACATATTTTAGTCAGGTTTATAAGAACCTACACCTACCTAGCCTGCTCAACGGCCTGAGCTGTAAAGGATTGAAATATCCCTATATTCGGTTAATAATTCAGCATATCGTTAAGCCGGTGAGATCACAACGTCATAATGGCTTTAGAAAATTTTCGACTCCCATTTCACGACTCTAGTCATCCGAGCACACAGATATCTTTAAATTATTCAATAATATTATATAAGGGGAAGTGGGGTTAAAGCAGCCATATCTTTGTTCACAGACCCGTGCAATAGATGAAACAACTTTTATGTTTAGATTATGATTTTTTTTTAGTGTTTATTTTTTTCATGGACATTTTGATTCACTACCATTTCTTCTCAAACACTTTTCCAATAAATTTTACATAAGACTAGTCTTATTTGGTTGATTTTGAATCACTCCAAGCAAAGATAGCTATAAATTATTCAATAATATAAGAAGAAGTGGGGTAAAATCAGCCATATCTTTGTTCACAGAGCCGTGCGGTGGTTAAAAGAAACCTCTATTCGATTTTCCAGCAAATTTCACATGAGATTAGCACTATTTTGTTGATCTTGAGCCACTCCGAGCAAAGATAGCTATAAATTATTCAAGAATACAAGGGGAAGTGGGGTAAAATAAGCTCTATACCTCCACAAACATATCCGTGCGGTGATTGAAACCAGTTTCATTCGATTCCCTAGTCGAAAGCGACAAAATTTACAGATTTATCTTTAGTTTTCATCAGTTCTAGCCCACTGTGCGATGAATGGTATGAGCTTCTGAAAGTGTCCATTTTGAGATATACCGCAACCGATTTCAGAGTATCCAAATCCCTTTTTGGTCAAAAACCAAGAATTTAGAGCCGTCGAGCAGTACCAATACACGAGGTTCTGAAAGTTGCCTCATTGAGTCCTACCGGATCCAAAGTATCTGAAAGTGTACCAATCCCCTTGTTGATCCATGGCGTGATGTCTTGACACCTCTGAAGGAAAAATGACTAACTTTGATCTGTCGATCGGTATCTGAGTTATAGGTTGCAAAAGTGTTTGCTTTTGGTACTTCCTGAACCGGTCTCCGAGTATTCAGATGTGGCCAAATCCACTTGTTTTGTCCATTGTAGGATGTCTTCGGAATTTTTGGTCAAAAACCGTAAATTTTGAGCCGTCGATCGGTATTTGAGGTTCTGAAAGGGTCCCTTCCCAAGTAGCACACTACGATCATAATTAGTTGTAGTAACTTGATTATGACTTAGTAAGTTATATTTATGTTATTTCAACAGAATGGCAACAAGTGTGCTACTAGGGTATTGGACCCAGCTAGAACCGATTCCAGAGTGTTCGGAAGTGATCAAGTCCCCTATTATTCCCCTTTTTGTAATATTTGAATTGTAGAGTTTTTCTTAGCAGTTATTTGATAATTCTAGTAGTGAACTCGGAAACCAAGTTAAAATCGAACTTGCTGAAAACAAGCCCTAAAATTGTGCCATAATCGATTCAAATTTATGAATTATGATACCAAAATAGGCAACTTTTCTAAATTATTCTCCAATGACACATGCATAACGTCTCGTCAAATCACTCCACCTGCATATTTCCCCTAATTCCAATCCACTCACGAAACGTAACTCCGCCGAATAGAATGGGCATGTCCCGGAAGACGACGAATGCTTCTCCGGCAAATCTTTTTTCAAGCCGATGACTTTACACCGCATCCCAGCAAGATCCACGGCTAGGAAAGTAGATCAACCAATCAACCGTTCACGATTTTTCCTTTATTATTACTATTTATTTTCGGTCCGGCGCTAAATATAACCGTGAGATATTTTCGCCTTCACTTCTTCTTCTTCTTCTCCTCTGCTCTTCTACTTCTTTCCACGCTGCCCCAAAGCGCGATGATGTATGTGTGTTATAAACGAGAGCACGAGATGGATTGTCTGTCGGCTGGCTATCAACCAATCAACCAACCTACCTGACAGCAGCCCGACTCGGCCCCCGACTGGCCCAAGCCGAAAGCAAGGGGTCAATCAAGAAAGCCTGCCCGAATAAGGCCAGAGTTATAAACATATTCATTTAGTCCGGCACACCGTCAGCCGAACAACCCTTCCAATTTTGGGACCCGTGTCCATGTGTCTGGCCGTCGACAGATGGCTTCCGAATCAGTTGATCTGGCGATGGCCGCAAAAATGGACCGCGAACAACGGGCCGGAAGCTTTCGGTAGGGTTATTAGGGGTTTCGGTGCACTGGCAGCATTCATAAAGGTAAAGTTATGTCAACGGGTCATGTCGGGTTGAGATTTTGGAGCACAGGCTGTTCTATATAATTAAGCAATAATTTTGGCCGGTTGAGCCATATTCGTCGTTTAATGGATTATATAAGCCGAACGGTAATTCTGCTTTCTCAAAGTGGTCTGGTAAAATAGTCATTACCGGTCATTCAGAGTCATTTGACTAGGAGTTGTCACTTTCAAACCCCAGCCTTAATTTGTTTTTAAACCGGATGTGTTGCAATTTTATGATAGGCAAAAAACCTTGGTATTTACCTGGAGAATTTTTTTTTCAAAATGAATGGTTAAATGATTGGTTTCGGAAAAAAATGAGATCGATGCGCGCTGTAGTTTTTGACTCCCTGGGTTAGGGAATGATAGTTCTTGCCATTTATTCATACTAATGGAGGTTACTCAGTTGCCATGTGCCTAAAATTCTACCGTCCACATATATTAGTTAGATAGTCTACGCCATGGTTGATCTTATCTGTGTCCTACCCAAGTAGTAAAGCGTCCTGTACACCCAGGGAAAGAAACTCCATTTTTATATTGACTAAATCACAGTCTTCGAAAACTATTCTTTCCCTACAAATCATCACTGTTGCAAGTTATTGACGGTTTTCGCGCCAACTCGAACAAATATTGGCAGCATCAGATTGCAACGAAACTTTCTGGGTGTGTAGACCATGACTAGATAAGCCACTTTGCGTACTTAGTTTCTTCATATTTTTCTAGACTGTCTTTTGAAAAGGAATTAACTTTTTTTTATCGATTTTTTTTCAAATGTATTTAATAAAAAAATGACAAGTCCTACAAAAAAGTGTTGTATGGGTGATTATCACAAAATAAGTCAAGTTTTAAGAAAAAAATATTGAAAAAAAACAAAATGAGTCATACACTAAAAAAAATTATTAAAAAAAAGTCGATTTACAAAAAAAAACATTTTTGATTTTGATGCAATTTTGTCTCACGATAAGTAATTTTCTCTACCAACCGTTCATACACCACAAGATGGGCACTTTTAAGGAAACAACGTTTTTCTAACAAAAACTTTTTCAAGTCCCATTGATTTTTTTTTCAGTGTATTTTGTTATCAAAAACTTAACCAGTGAAGGTTATACGACTATGCAGTCATCTTAAAATGCAATGAAACTTAATTTGTGCTGTGAGACAAAGCGAAGCACGCATATTGACGCAGCAGCACTCAAGAAGAAGCTACTGTAATTTCTACCAAAACGTTTCTACCCCTTTTCTTACCTAATACTAGGTAAGGCTGTTTAGTAGAATCGAACTACCTAATCGAAAAAAACGAATCAAGAGTTGTACCTAAACCAAACATAAACTAAACAAGAAAGTGAATCAGTGACATTTAACGTGTTACTTCTCTTTGCGAAAGGTTATTAAAAGCAGTTCTAAAAAGTGTCGTAATGGACCAATCGTGTAAATCAAATTCAACAGATTCAAGTGCTGTGCAAAAATAAACAATCCAAAGTGCAACCGTCATAACCTACGTACCATGTCATCATGGATAATAGACAAAATTCATTCCATGGGATATACCCATGAAATCGACGAATCGATGGGTATTTGTGGGTCAGCTCTAAGACAAATATTATAATATGTGTATATGAGACATTATAAATAAATGAACACATAAAAGTGAAATTCAATACAAATTGCGATCAAACATTGAAACCCTTCCAAATGATTGAATAAATAGGACAAAATCTTCTAACCAATTGAGTTCCATTGGATTCTGGGATGGTTATGACCTTCACTGGTTTAGTTTTTGATAACAAAATACACTGAAAAAAAAATCAATGGGACGTGAAAATGTTTTCGTTAGAAAAACTTTGTTTCCTTAAAAGTGCCCATCTTGTGATGTATGAACGGTTGGTAGGGAACATAATTTTTTTTAATCAGTTCGTTTATTTCTTAGGCTCAAGCGTGTGTAACACTTTACGGAGCCGATGTTCAAAATTGTTGTACACAAATATTTACTATTAGTAAAAGAGGGATGCCAATTACTCGTGGCTAGCTCGAGGTTAATGGGTCACATAATCGTTTGGAAAGGGCTAGGTAGGTAACTTATTTAAGCCATTATTTGCTGCTTTTGGTTGCGACATCTACCAAATCCACGATCCCTGTAGTCGCTTTCAGGAACTAAGCCGCAGTTGGGTGACCACAGTTTGGTCTGGGCAGGTACAAGTAGCACGGAAACAAAAGGATAGTATAACTGGGACACAATGGTAGAGAATTTCCTAGAGTGGAAGGAAGGATGACGTGACGACGTGACGTGGGTGATGACGTTACACTCTTAGATCAGACAAACAAAGGAATTCGTAAATCGCTTGCATGTAGGGAATATCACGTATTCCCAAAACATCTCTTATCTCGCGGAAGGGTTGTTTACCTCGGCCCACTAGGCAGGGAACATAATTATCTATCTTGAGACAAAATTTCATCGAAATCAAAAATGTTTTTTTTTTAAATCGACTTTAAATTTTTATAAATGATTGTTTTCAGTGTAGGACTCATTTTGGTTTTTTTTTCAATATTTTTTTCTTAAAACTCGACTTATTTTGTGATAATCACCCATACAACACTTTTTTTGTAGGAGTAGTCAATTTTTAATTAAACATATTTCAAAAAAATCGATAAAAAAAGTTGAGCCCTTTTTAAAAGACAGTTTAGAAAAAAATGAAGAAATTAAGTATGCTAATTGGCTTATCTTGTCATGGTCTATACACCCAGAAAGTTACGTTGTAATCTGAGAGGGTGCTACCAACTCCGAATACGATTTGGGGCGAAAACATAGAGCTTCCCGCTTGATAAACTATACCCCAGCAAAGGTGTAAACCAAATTGATAACAAGTTCTAATACCAGGTTATCATTTTTTGATCACTGAATGTGTTATCATTTAGGCTGAATAAACAGCCAAAATAACAGTTCGTTGGACATCACAACAATAACTCGTTTTATTATCATCGAGTTCATTTTGATAACAAATTTTGTGATATGAACAAGTTTTTTGAGATAATTTCAAATTATGTTATCAACATGATATCAAATTCATACACTTATAACAAAAGTTATGCTTCTGGTGAGAAGCTCAATAGCATATCCATCACATGCTGGTAATATTCTGCATTCGTCAGCATGCTGGTAGAATTCAGTAACGTTCGTCAAAAATCGTCTACAAAAATTGATAACAGATGATAACAAAATTTGTAAACATTGATAACTAAATTTGTTATGCGATAATAGGTGAGTTCAAATTGATATCTGAGATAACAAAACTTGTTACTTATTTGATATCAGTTTGTTATTTTACTTTGCTAGGGTACCCGAGCAAATTGATGACAAGTTCTAATACCAGGTTATTTTTTTTTTGGTCACTGAATATGTTATCATTGAGGCTGAATAAACAGCCATAATAACAGAATGAATAACAAAAAAATACGCCTTGAATATCATAATAATAACTTTTTTTGTTATCACTGCGATCAACTAGATAACAAATCTAGAAAAAGTTACAAATTTCGTGATCAATTCGAAATCAAATTCCCACGCTAATAACTGAAAAAAAATCTTGATTGAAAGAAAAATTTCTTGTTCAAATATGCTAGAAATATTTATAGTTTAACAACTTAACCTATAACGTTCATAAAAAATAGTGTGTTCAAAATGATAACATATGATAACAAATTTTGCCTATGGTGATAACTTTATTCGTTATGCGATAACAGCGGAAATCAAAACGATAACTGGGATGACAGAACTTCTTAATTATATGATATCAGCTTGTTATTATTCTTTGCTAGGGTAGCCACACACAAGTTATTGACAAGGTCAACTAAAATTGCAATGATATCATCTACGCTTTACTCAGCACTCAGTGCTCAGTGCTCAGTCATCATCACTCAGTGCTCAGTGTTCAGTGCTCAGTGCTCAGCACTCAGTACTCAGTGCTCAGTGCTCAGCACTCATTGCTCAACACTCAGTGCTCAACACTCTAAACACTAAAATATTGTTTGCCTTTAGTACTCAGCATTCTGTATTCATCACCCAGTTATCAGCACTCAGTTTTTAGTGCTCAGCGCTTAGTGCTTAGTGCTCAGTGCTCCGCACTCATTGCTCATTGTTCAGCACTCAGTTTTTAGTTTTCCTTATCTTCGAAGCGCTTTATTTGGCATTTTTTTATATTGTTACAAGTTTAAATCTGTGCCCAGCACCCAGCACTCAGTAATCGGTTATTCTTTAAAATCCGAGGTCCACAATACTCTGGAGAGCTTTAAATTGTCTATAAAATCGATGCATCGGTGCATCTAAAAGATTCTGACAAATTTTCGTTCCGAATATTGTCAGTGAAAACAGCTAGAATCCCGCAATCCATTATTATACAGGCATTTGAGAGTACCGGCAAGTAGGGTAAGGGGATGTAATGTTAGCCTAAACCCTTCATTCAGCTTATGTACTAAATGTGTAATTAATTTATTTAGTAATTATTAAAAATCAAGATGAACAATCTACTCCGAAGCTGGGGTGGCCACAGACTCGGGAAAATCGGGAAATGCGGGAAATATGCGGGAAAAAGGCGGAAATTTCAAAAGTCATCGGGAATTTTTGTCATGTGGAAGGAACCATACTCACACCTTTTTCAAATGATTTGAGTAGTGTTTTTGTCATTTACTCGGTCTACCGATCTCATTGTTCAGCCTGTTTAAAACGTTCAGCTTAGAGCATCTTCAGCGGTGGTCTATTTTAACATCTTTATAGTTGATTTGCATCAGCAAACTTAAAAAGAACCAGTTAAAACAGACCAACTTTGCGTTCCCCGCACCGGTGTAGTATTTCTTGTTGTGAAACCCATCAACACCTATCATCTTGTCAATCATACAATATCCAGCGATCAGAAGTTTTGTTAGACCGAGGATTTTTTGCAAACTTTTTACCATGGATTGGTTTGAGTGATGGTGAGTGTGTGATTGCGTGCATCTCAATTAAACGATAGTGCTGATAGTGATAGATAGAGCCACGCCAACCTATGACAAGAAGCACTTTCTGCGACGTTTCAACATGCCAAGGGATATGATCCTAGACCAGTGGTGCTCATCCTGAGGCCCGCGGGCCGCATGCGGCCCGCAGAGGCGACAAATGCGGCCCGCGATAGCATTTGAGAAATATGAGAACTTCATTGAATATGTAGCTATTTGCTGTTCGATTTGAGTTGCATTTCTTACTGTGCATTAATTGTGATTCTCATAGTTTTATGTGAACAATTTTTACCGTGCTTGTTACACAGCTGATGAATGACCAAAAAGGCGGGATAGAAAGAAAGAGAGAATGCAGTCATATTTTCGTTCCCGCAACCACAGGTTCATTCACTTTCACCATTCAGTGTCTGTTGTCAATTGGTTCCGTTCTGTAGTCGCCTGCGTAGTTCTGAGAAGTTTCGAGCAATTCGACATGGAGTTTTCATAAGAGCCAATGTCGCAAACGTAAACAATGGCTTCTTTTGCGAATTCTTGAAAATGCTAACTCGCTCAAGTAAACTACCACTTCTATTGTAAAGGAGAACTCCTGTTCTGTACAATCATCGTCATAATTTACTATGATTAAGTTAGCATTCTCGAGAAATTTGCGGAAAAAGTCATTGTTTACGTTTGCGACATTGGCCCTATGAAAACTTTTTGTCGAATTATTCAGTGAAAATGGAAGTCAGCATTAGCAAAAAACGGAAAGTGGCTGATGAAGGACGTGTTTTCCAGGAGAAGTGGTCTGAAATGTTTTTCTTTACGTGCATTAATCAAAAACCGGTGTGTATGATTTGCAACGAAGCTGTTGCAGTTATGAAAGAATTTAATGTGAAGCGTCACTACGAGTCGAAACATGCGTCAAAAATGGATAAATATGTCGGTGTGGCAAAACTTTTTGTGAGAAGAAGAAAGAAAACGAGTTGTGCACAAAGGCAAGTTTCATTATCGCAGAAAAACTCGCTTCCCATTCGAAGCCATTTTCTGATGGCGAGTTTGTTAAGGAATGTATGGAAGCTGTGGTTCAAATGATTTGTCCCGAAAAAGTCGCATCTTTGCGCAAGTGAGTTTGTCGCGGGCGACAATCACCAGGCGGGTTGAAGACATTGCTGAAAATCTTGTGTTGAGTTTGAAGGAAAAAGTTGCCAGCTTTGAATTTTATTCAGTGGCGCTGGATGAGAGCACGGATATATCTGACACAGCTCAATGGGCAGTTTTTATCCGCGGCATATCTAAGAAATTTGAGGTGCCTGAGGGCAGGTGACGAAGGGCATTGATATCTTTAATGCTCTGTGCGCTGTTCTAGAAAAGTTTGATTTACCGCTGAAGAAAATGTCCGGAGTTGTTACCGATGGAGCTCCCGCTATGTGTGGTATGTATTTTGTTTTCCATCTTATTTAAATTATTCAAGCTTATACCGCAGTGTAAAGACGTGCAAGCTCCTTAAAATTCTTGCCTAAAATGTTGTGATATTTTGAACGTCGCCTTTTGACAGTACTGGCATTATCACATTTATTATGGACATTTGATGTATTTGGCGCTGGCATCAGGCCGTAAGTTTATTTACTTCTTACTTGAAGGGTTGCATACAAATTAATGCAAAATATTCAGCTTTATCAGATTTACGGCCTTGGAAAATTTAGTACCAAGGATGGTGTTAAATTTTAGGTATTTTTCTTCATACATTTATGTATGTTTACATTTATTTATTTATTTATGAATTATGTTTGAGCTTGTTTGTCTGTTCTCTGTGCTTAATCATTTTATTACTGAAAAAAATGTTTATTCATAGGAAAACATGAAGGTGCAATTGCCCATCTTCGAAAATTACCAGAAGTGTCAGAGCAATTCTCCCAGTACCATTGCATCGTGCACCAGGAGAACCTCTGCGCCAAAAGCGTGGGATTCAAAGATGTCATGAAAGATGTCATCAAAATAGTTAATTTCATCCGATCGCACGCATTGAAGCATCGAGAATTTCAGGCTCTTCTAGTAGACACGGATGCAGAATATGGTGACGTACCATATTATACTGAGATACGTTGGCTGAGCAGGGGAAAGGTGCTGCGACGCGTATTTGTTCTTCGAAAAGAAATCGTCGAATTCATGGAGAGCAAAGGTAAGCCAGTGAAGCTTTTCGATAATGCGGAGTGGGTGACAGATCTGGCTTTCCTGACTGACATTACAACGCACCTGAACGATTTGAATTTAAGTCTCCAGGGTAAAGGCAAATTGGTGAACAGCATGTTTAATCAAATCAGTACATTTGAAAACAAACTCGTGTTGTGGGAGAAACAGATGAAAATTCTAAATTTTGCCCATTTCCCTACTCTCGGAAAATGCAATGTGGCGTTGACTAAAAAATACGTTGACGCACTCCAAACAACGAAAAATGATTTTTCTCGTAGATTTGGAGATTTCAAAGCGCATGACAAAATTCTAAAACTTCTTTCTTCTCCATTCAGTGTTGATGCTGAACAAGCCCCAGATAATATCCAAATGGAACTAATTGAGTTACAGTGCGACACGGAACTGCGAGAAAAATTTGATCGGCAAGATTTGTTGGAGTTCTATGCCAAATTTGTTCCGGAAGAGCGCTTCCCAGAGCTGCAAAATCATGCTCTTTTCGTAGCTTCTTTGTTTGGATCCACATACATTTGTGAACAACTGTTTTCCGTGATGAAGCAAGTAAAGTCAAAAGCAAGAAATAAGATAAGTGATGAACATTTGGACAATTCATTGCGTATTTCGACCTCTAGCATGAAGGCTGATCTCGATAAGCTTGCTCAAGAAAAGTATAAGTGAATTATGTATTAAAATGCGAAAAGTTTTTTTTATTGATTTTCAAATAAATTGAATGTGATATAAATCTACATTTTGTTGTTTGTAATTTTTTTTATTTTGGAAGAAAGAGCATTGCTTTACATTTCAGGTACATCTAGTAACGTGGTACTAGTAACGTGGCCTCAAAATAAGCTGTTTTTTATTAATTATTTTAAGCCATTAAAAATAACTCATTGCGGCCCGTGGCATTGGCGCAAAATTTCATTTTGGCCCGCTGCAAGCATCTACCTGAGCACCACTGTCCTAGACATTAGGCGACAACTGATGACTTTTTCCAGCTGTTGCGATGCAGCTGGATATGTTGGCCTTAGTATTACATAGGTGCACTACAGCCTAACGGATGTTGGCGTATGTCCTCAGCTAGTTCTCTCGACGAAAACTTGGGGGTTGATGGCCCTGAGGATTTTTTGCAAATCTGTCCTTAAGACTTACGGCCCGCAGTATTTACGCCCCCAATATCGGCAAAGGTTGAGAAACTGATGGACAAAAATTATCTCCCAAAAGTTCGAAAAAAATCTTGTAAGTTCAGTGCACTTAGAAACTCAGGGAACTTATCAGAACCACGGTATACATTTTAGATTTGACTTAGACATTCCCGAAGGTTTAGCTATTCTCCCTGATGTCAAAGGAACATACCATAAAATCAGGGAACTTTTCAGAAAATCGGGGAGCTTTCTAGAATTTAAGGGTTCCTCCTAGAAGTTCATACAACTTTCCTGAAATTCAGATTGTTTCCTAGAAATGCAGGTAATTGTCCACAATTTCAAGGAGCTTACCACAAGTTCAGGGAAGTTTCCAAAAGTAAAGGGCTCTTCACAGAAGTTCAGCTAACTATCCAGAAATTCAGGGGGCTTCCAGAAGTTTAGAAAACTTATCAGATTATTTTGGGTATTTTTCAGAATTTCATAGAAGATGTTCAGGGAACTTCGCAAAAATTCAAGGAACTTTCCAGCAAATTAGAGAACATCAAATAGAGAACAGTTAAGAAATTCATGAAGCTTTTCAACAGTTTGCGGATCTTCCTAGAGGTTTAGTGAACTTCTTAGAGTTTCATGAAACTTGCTAGACATATACAGAACTTCTTAGAAGTTCAGCGAACATGTAGGTTGTTAAATTTCCTTGAAGTTCAGGGTTTTTCATGAATTCAAAAAACTTAGAACTTCAGGAAATGCTCACAAAGATCATGGAACTTCCCCAAAGATCAGGAAACTTTCCAAAAGGTCAGCAAACATCTCAGACGTACAGAGAACAGCCCAGAAATTTAGAAAAATTTCCAGAAGTTCAGGGAACTTTCCAGATGCTCGAAAAAACTCCCTCATGCTGAGGGGATTCAGCAATTCAGGAAATTTCTCAGTAGTCCTGCGATTTTCCAAGAATTTCAGAAAACTTCCCCCAAGATCGAGGAACTTTCCAGAATTTCAGAAAACGTCCCAGATAAACAGGAAACTGGATTTTTTGAGCATTCAAAAAGTTTAGGAAACATTCAAAGGATTTTTCCATAAGTTTGGGGAGCTTCCCAGAACTTCAGGGATCTTTCCAGGTGATCAAGAAACTTTACAATTGTTCCAAAAACATCCCAAAATTTCAGGGTATTTAAGTTTTAACCAAAACGAGAATAAAGAAACCAACTACTTTTTAATCAATTTCATAGAATTTCCACCTATTCACAATCTTGGAGATCATAAAAAGTTCATGTACAGTTTAACAACATCTCGGTAATGCTAACTATTCCACAGAAATTCCACGGCTTCCAAGATTTTTTTTTTTTCAATTTCTCGTAAGTTATTTAAATATGAGTGATATTCTGCTTTTTATAACAGAATATGTACCTGCTGGAAGTTAAAACAACTTCTGGGAAGCGAAATCTGATTTGCTAGAATCCCGTCATTTCCAGAATGTTGTACCTATTCCATGGATGATCAGCAAACTTTTTGGCAGTTCATCCAAGTTTCCAGAAACGTTAATAGTTTTTCGGCAATTCAATGAACTTCTCTAAAGTTCCTTCTTGAAAGACAGCGATCAAACTTCATGATTATCTGGAAACATCCAATTATTTTATTCAACTGCCGAGAAGTTTAATCATCTTCTGGCATGTTCATTGTAGATATTTCCACCCAATCTTCATAGACAAACCGAAGTTCATTAAATTAAATTTTTAAAGAGTGCGTTCAGTAAGAAACTTCGAAGCTTATATAAGTTCTGAAATGATGCAAAATAGATCCTTTATAAAACAAAATTTTCAAACACCAGCGATGCAGCGATGTTTTTGCGTTTGGTCTAAACAACTAAATCCAAACCACGATTTGAACCACCGTTGAAGATGCCCTTAGAAGCTGGCTACACGGCTGTAACAGGTGAGGCCAGAAATGAACTTATCTTTCATGTGGTGGCGAATGTGTTTGAAGTTTGGCGAATTGCGTTTGTAACACATGGTGAAAGAAGAATTTGGGCAGCTGTGCTCAACGCGGTCCGACGTTGTTTGCATGATTCTAGAGAAAGAAAATGGTTTGGACAAATTTTGGTTAGAACCAACAAGGAGCTACCAAATTTGACAACATTTGTTGAAAATTGGCTCATCCTGTCGCAGAAAAAGGTGTATTTTAAATAAATGGAAAGTGTCTGGTGGTAAATCAAACTGGAAAAAGGTTGGGAGCTCAGAGATTTAGCTATGAGTAATTTATATTAACTCATCTTAACAGTCGGGAAAATTGGGCAAAAATGCGGGAAAAATTCGGGAAAAATGCGGGAATTTTTATATTTAGATTGTGTGGCCACCCTGGAATAAGGATTTCTCAAAATTCTTCAAGGAGAAAAGAATGAAACTTTCCAGGAGCATTGGGGGTACTTCCTTCTAATTTGAGCACGAATTTCCCAATAGTTCCGGTTCAAACTTCCCCAAAGTTCTGGAGAAAATTTCCCAAAAGTTCTGATGAGTCCAGGAAGTCCAGGACGAAACTTCAAGAACAATCCAGAGGGATTCATTTTCTTAATTATAGTTTCAAGAACAAATTTAAGGGAATTTCCTAAAAAATTTGGAACAAAAGTTTCCTCGCGAGTAAAGCATGGATGGGACGCAATCAGAAGTTTGGATAGCAATAAGCTCAGGAAAAAACTTCCCTGAATTTTAGGAAGAAACCAGGCAGCAAGGGCGCTACCTGTAGGGTCAAGAAGAAATTTTTCTAAAAAATCAGTAAAGAACTCCTCAGAAGTTCACAAGAGGACTTCTCAGAAGTTGCGAAGAGACCAAAAGTTCAGTTGGAACTACCCAGAAGTGCTAGAGAGCTTCCTTAAAGTTCCTAATCAAACATTCCAGCATTTTAGAATGAGAACTGCTCGCAGTTCACAAAATCTCAGAAGTTATGGTAGATTCTTTTGATAAAATCAGGAAGAAACTTTCCAGAAGTACAGGGGGATCTTTCTAGTAGTTCAAGCAGAAATGTCTCCGAAATTCAGGATCGAACTTCCCCGAAGTTCAGGACAATACTCTCTGAAATTCAGAAGAGATTATTTCGGCAGTTCAGAAAAGAACTTTTCAGAAGTTCAGGAAGAAACTTCTAGCAACTTAAGAAGATTTTCCATGAAATTCTGAAGAGTACTTTCTCAAAAAATTTCAGAAACTTTCCTCGTAGTTCTGGATGGGACCTATCAAAAGTTTAGAAAGTAACTATGTTCAGGAGAAAAATTATCAAATGTTTCTGGAAGGTAAGGTCAGGTTCTTAAATGTGAATTTCGAAGAAAATCGAAGGAGTGACTGCCAAGAAGCTCACGAGGAGCCTTGCAGAAGATCAGGAGAGAGTTTCCCTGAAATTTAAGAGATAATCACTGACTAACCGAAGAAGCAGTCTATACAAAAATCATTCAGATGACCATAATGATATTGATGATCATGAGTGATGATGACACCATATTAAAATATAATACACACCATCAATGGTTATTGTTGAATAAAAAAAAAAAACTCTGTTGAATTTATCAAATGAAAACTAAATTTTGATTTTAAAATACAAAACTGGAAAGAGCGTTACAGGGAGAAAAAAAACTATGGAAAATTGTGTCATCTATGCGAATACTTCAGTGTCTTCAGCTTCAGTGTCACTTTAAAAATATGAAACAATAGTGTACGGTTGCATACAATCCAAGAAATAGATGTTTACATAATCACACAAATAGCGATAATGACATAACTCGCTCTCTTATTACGTCTTTTCGTTGAAAGAAGTATAATTTTCTAAAGAAAAATTTACAGACTTTTATAGACATTCCCAAACATTTCAAATTTTTATCACAGACATTTGAAAAAAAATATCTGCAGGGCTGGTAGCAGGTCACTTTTTAGTGACTTGGTCACTATTTTGAGTCTAGTCACTAAAAAATCACTATTTGCATTCAAATTCACTATTTTCCGGAAAATGGTCACTAAAGTCACTATTTCCGAACCTATTGTACAATAGTCAACCAAATTAAGCGACCTGGCCACAGTACATAATGTCGAGAAATATACACCAAAAAACTAGATGCCCTGTCAAACGCTGTCCCGCCTGAATATCCTGGAAGACCAACTTACATTGCGGGTATTCTATGCCAAACAAACTAACTTAACTTTGTATAGCCCATAAAGCTATGGTTACAATTGAAGACCTTAAGCTTTGAAGGACAGTTTAAATGACCTGAAACTAACATGATTATCTTATGATGTCTGTGGACGTTTCAGAATATTCATTAAATATGTACGAATACTTATCGTAGTTTTATATAGCCCAAAAGGCTACGGTTACTACCGTATATCTTAAGTTCTGAACTCAACGTCAGTTTTTATGCCCTGAACATCCCAAAATAATCTGATAATGACTGGTGAGCTTTCAGAAGCTTCACTGAATGTGTTTGAATGCATATCGTAACCTTTCATAGATTATAAAGCTAACTTTACGACTATAGATCCTAAATTCTGAACTCAAGGGCAGCTTTGATGACCTAGAACATCCCAAGATATCTCATTAGATGTTGACCTTCAAAAAAATTCGGTTAAATGCACATTGTTACTTTGTTTAGTCCAAAAAGCTGTAGATTTTAAGCTACAATTCAAAACTTATAATCTACAGCTGGATGTAGATATTAGGTTTTGAAATGTTTTGAAAAAAGAGGAAAGTTTGGATAACCTAGAACATCCGAAGATTATCCAATAATGTCAGTTGTTCTTCCAAAATATTCAATGAATATGTTTCAATACACATCGTAGCTTTGCATAGCCCAGTAAGCTTTTGTTACAACTGTAGGTCCTCAAGGATAGTTTGGATGACCTGAAACATGCCATTCTGCTTTATAATGTGTTTTGACTTTAAGAGTGTTGAATAGTGAATAGTAAGAGTGTGAATATTTTTTGTATCTTTGAATAGCCTAAAATTTACTGTTACAACTGTAAATCTTAAGGTCTGACTGCCAAGACAGTTTGGATGACCTAGACCATCCCAAGATTATCTTATTGTGTATTTTTACGTTTGAAAATATTCACTGAATACACTTGAATAGGTGACGTACCTTTGTATAGTCAAAAAAAAAAAAAACTACTGTCACTATCTTAGATTTCAAGGTTTGAACTCCAGGACGGTTTGGATTACTTAGAGGATCTCAAAGTTATAAAATAATGACTGTTGACCTTCCAAAAGGTTCATTGGATATGTTTGAATATATATGGTAACCATATATAGAAAACTACTGTTATAAGTGTAGATCTTATGTTTTGGACTTTGGACAGTTAGGAGTTGGCCTTCCGTTACAACTGTAGATCATATGTTCTGAACTCAAGGACAGTTTGGATAACCTAGATAATTCCTGTCTATCTCATGACTTTTTTTTACGTCAGAAAATATTCACTGAATATGGTTGAAAACGTAGCGTTACTTCGTATAGCCCAAAAAGCTATAGTTATTTCTGTAGATCTTAAGTTCTGAACTCAAGGACAGTTTGGATGACCTAGAACATCATAAAGTTATCAAATAATTATCCAAAAGGTTTATTCAATATGTTTGATATGACCTTATATAGCCCTAAATGCTACTGTTACAACTGTAGATCTGAAGTTTTGAACTCAAGTACATTTTGGATGACCAAAAACCTCTCAGAAGGATACAAAAATATATAACGTTCATCAACGAGAATCTAACAGTACGTATGCATATGTACAATATTCTAAAACAACGCTTTATACTATTATTAAGGCATTTATTTTTCTTCCTAAACTTCTTCATATTCAGGATGTTCTAGGTCGTCAATTAGGTCTTAAACTCATATGCTTTTTATTTTTTCCAGATAGTTTGATGGAAAACAAATTTGCCCAAGACAGTTTACACTTTTATTCAGTCTGGGTGAACTTGTTAAAACGCTTCTGCTTTGGTCACTATTTGGTCACTATTTTTATTATTTAAGTCACTAAAGTCACTATTATTTATCCATAAATCCGCTACCAGCCCTGTATCTGGCACCCCTGATCACTATGCAACTTGAATTTAGATGTGGCTCGGATGGGTTTGAAGTCAGAGCAACGGAAATCCATTAACTTTCACCTTAAGTGTTCCCCTACCCCCCCAACATAAACTGACCTTTCCCGACCAGAAGGAAACAACAAAATTATTTCAGGTTTTGTTATTCAGTTACGCTGTTTTTATAATAGCGGTTGTTAGAATTCAGATCGCGGATGTTGTTAAAATAACAGAAATTGTAACAAACAATCCTCAAGAGGTAACAAAATTATAGTCAAACATAAGAATACAGATATAACAAAAACAACAAACTTTGTAACAGTTTTGTTACGATGAAGCAAAATCATATCAGCTAGTGTTAGAATTAATTTATTTCTTTACGAAGATTGTGTCTCCCAAGGGCATTATATCTTAATTTGTTATAAATATGTTATACAATTATGCAGACGAAAATGTTTTTAACAAATTAATATCATAATCCAGTTAGTCTTAACAAAGGTTTCATTTATAGTTTGTTATGTTTATGTTATACGCTTCTGGTCGGGTTGTCACTATTTTAAAATGGTCAGTTCTCAGTGCTCAGTGCTAAGTCCCCAGCACGCAGTGCTCAGAACTCGTCCGGTGCCCAGCACTCAGTTTTCCTTATCTCGGAAGCCCTTTCTTTAGCA
>JASCZW010011247.1:0-32803 GCA_034211315.2 Aedes japonicus | reverse complement strand
TGAGTTTCAAAATTCAGTTTCAGAAATTGAAAAATGTAGCTCAGGGAACTTCATGTCAGATTAAAGGAACTTTAAAATAAAGTTCGCGATAGCTTCAGGATGAGGTTCTGCGAGTTTGATGATGAAAAATCTAAGCAATAGAAGATGAGTTCTGAAATTCAAAAGATAAACTCTCAATTGTGAGAATTTTCGAGAAGTTTTGAAAAGAAGTAGGACAATTTTTAAGATGCAGAAACTTTTAGCACAGAGAACAGACATCCAAGCCAAATTCAAAAACTGTGTAAGAAATTTAACGGCCATTTCATAATCGTAATGAACTGGCAATAGCGTGGCGGCGCTGGCATCGCCACCCATTGACCAGCTTGAAATCTTATTCATCAACTAAATTTTTCTGGCAGTTCAGTTCTTTCACCGCACGGTCAACGAATCTTACCCATGTTCGATTAAAAATCGCAAATGGCCATTGCCCGAGAGATGGCAATAGTGTTTTAACGTATTTTAATTTGAATCCTTACACAAGTTTTTCTGACAAATATATTCTAGTTTGGATGTCTGTTCTCTGTGCTTTTAGATTGATTCTACATTGAACATTATTTTTCATTCATTAAGACTCGTTTAGACAAACAGAAGTACGGAGGAAACTAAGAAACATCATACGTGGTTGCATGATCTTGAATATGACTGAAGTTAGTCCTATAGAAGTTATCGCAACCAATTATCAACAATTGAAAATCTAGAATTCCATAGCGAATCAATGAACCATTTCTTATCAATTTCAATCGTAGTCAAGTATCGAATTTGAATAAATTGAATTTTCGAACAATTGAAAACTGCCAGAATATTTTTACGAGCGAACCTCGATTGAGCTATCATTCGAATAAATCATAAGTTTGCCTATTTAAGATCCAAACCAATTCCAATTAGATTTCTCTCCGAATTTGAGACCTGATAAGTGCGATTCGAGTGAATTTGGGGAAACCACACCCGCCTTGAGGAGAACAGTCTCGGACCGGACTCAACTGTTCCTGTGGCCTCTTTTCGAAGAGTGGCGCTTAAGTCACAGGCACTCCGTAACCTGTCCTCTGTGGCTTAATTGGTCGAAATTGTGGACGAGTTAGGTTTTATTTGGATTGTCTTTGTTTCAACAGTCATGGGTAAAGATTAAGAGCAAAGAAGAAAGGTTACAATACTAGACGAATTCCAGATAGTCTAGCTGGTGAAAGCACGGCAAGCGAGAGGGGGGCGGGGTCATTTCCTAATCCAGTCGAGGGGGGAATTTTTCAACTTACAGGCGCCGGTAGTGTAGTGGTAGGTGTGACTGCTGCCTGGCACTCAAGTTCGTCTGGGATCAATTCCAGCCGAGGTCAGTGAAATTTTTCCGAGGTGAAAAAATCGTCGCAGCTTCCTTCAAAAAGTAAGTATGTTATGCCTTTGCGAAATATACGGTGGAGGTGCCTTTCTCTGGTGATGAACCAGCTTATAGCTGAAAGCCACCTTCATACAGAAAGGAGAGAAAAACACATTTTTTCAACTTCCCAAGACTTTTGGTAGCTTTCTGCTGCTATAAATCCATGCATTGTTTTTGGCATCGAGGTCTCTGCATTAATAACCTTAAAAATGCATCTATAACACTTAGTTCATAACCAAATAAGAAGTAGAACAAGCTACGTTGTAAATTTCTTAAGAAATATACTTGGTATCTTCCAGATTACATCAAAATTTAGTACTATAAACTAAAAAATAACCTTGAAAAATCTAGGGTCACAATGAAAATATGAAAACATCCAATTTGAATACGTATATGGAAGCTCAAAATATAGAGGCTTATTTTGAGAGTCGAAGTAACTTTTGTCAGTCATAATATAAAGATGGAAGTTAATTCTAGATGGAAAACAACAGTCACTCTTACTTCCAATTCGATTTAAATTTGATTTAACAAAATAAGCCCCAATTCTAACTCCAGTGACATTTAACGATCATGAAAGCTTTGCTATAGTTGAATGCCTTCCAAACAACAAAAGCGCCTCTTCATGATTCAAAATAAACCTCAAAGCAAGCCATGGGCATGAACGATCTCTTTGATATTTCTCACCACCCATCAGCGCATACAAGCTTCCAAACTCACCACCGAAAGCTCGCCACAATCCACCTGAACTTTAAGCGCTTACATTGCACGCTTCTCCATTTCACGTCATAACTCTTCAGCCATTCGGGCTTAAAATGGACCTGAACTCTTACTCGGACTTACCCCCATCATCATCTCACCGTCATCATCGCCTGGCGAAGGAACACAGCCTGATCATGAAACGAAACGCACTCTCGGAAAGCAATTAAAATTCATGATGCAATTGAACCCTTGCGCGCGTGTCTGACTAACTGACTGACTGACTGACTAACCAACTGGCCAACTCTCGGCTCGCTCTCCTACTTGGCAAAGCTATGCTACTTGCTATTTGCAATGGCTCAAACTTCACCGGCTCGTTGGCAATCTAGTTACCTACAGCCAAGCCAAAACCGTTCACCATCATCGGAACGATCAGCGAGGCGGCCGTTGTTGGCTGTTCTATTTGTGTGTTGAGGGGGTGCGCAATGTTGAACTCCTTGGCGCTGGTGCGATGGCTCAGGCTCAGGCTCCCGCTGCAGTATGGCGAAGTAATTGATAGCGGGCAGTTCACGTTCGTTTCCAGGTTCGAGTCGTTTCTCACGTGGTTGCTGTGTTTTGTTATTACTTTTTTTTGGCGTGATCGCTCCTTGTGTTTTGTTTGTTTTGTGACTTCAGTGGACAGGCGAAAACAAAGAAACACCCAAGTGGAAAACGATGGAATTGGTGTGTTGATGGTGAATACAAAGAAGAAGAAGCGCGCAAAACCTTCAGGCAGAATATGACCTAAAAGGAGTGGCGGTTGTTGAAGAACGTAAGTGTCTGGATGTCAAAGGGCTCCAGTTTTCCTTGGATGAAAATTGTGCTTAAGGCATTTCTCGCTCGAGTGGATCGTCAAGGGAACAGAAGGAAAAAAGTGACAATTGGTATCGATCAAGGTCGCTAAAATGCTGCAAGTGGCGTTACCGTGGAATTACGATGTGGAATGCCTGAGCCATTACCGGTTTGCTCGTTGATTAATGCGACAATGCACGGAGCATAGCTATGTAGTGGTGGAGCAGCGTGGTTTGGCGTGGCAGCAGGTGCCTGACGTTGACATTGGGATTGATTACTCCGCTTATGTGATTTACATTTGTACTCAGCGGACGGCGCAGTCAAGCAGTAGGTACCCAGGCCATAAAAACTAAATGGCCGTACGAGTAATGTATTCCTTTCGATTTATTAAATTAAAGTGACGGATCAGGCAGTCACGCATTGGGCTATGATTAGTGGGGGGCTATTTGGCGTTGCAAATTATGATGGAACTATATGATTGGTTTTACCAAGCGGACTGCACCAAAAAGGGTAATTTTGTAGAAGCGGAGGCAACGAGGCGTTCAATCACTGCTTCCTAGTATTGTTCAAAGCAAGGTTCTTAATTTATTTCAAGTTGAAAGTTTTTGACCATAATACATTATAAAGGCATTGAAACGTATTTTTGCAGGACATTAGTTTACCGGGAGTATGATTTGTTTGTTGGCAGCAAAGTTGTTCTTCAGGGACAATGTAGATATTCTGTTGACCTAGTAGCTCCAACAGAACGTTACACTTTGTGACAGTTTTGTCAACGTGCTTCCTGAAAATGAGCTTGCTGTCTAGAGAAACGCCAAGAAATACAGCTGAACAATTATCAGGCGGAGCAAGACTGGGAGATTTGGAGTATGGGAAGAGGATGACCTGGGTCTTCGCTGCGTTGAAACAGATCTTCTATTCAGTGAAGTATTCTGACAGGACATTCAGGCATCGCCGCGGTTTCTCAGATAGCGCTCTTGTTACCCTATCATTGAGATCCACTTTCAGGGAGCGGGGGTATATCCGAAGTGAACAGGTTCAAAAGAAGTGAACCTAGTATACTTCCCTTCGGAATACCGGCGGAGATCTCCTGTGCATCTGAAAGTGAAGTATTCAGTGAAACACGGAATACTCTGTCCAACAAATCTATATAATAAAAATGAGTTGGGGTTTTCTTTGTCACGATTTTACTCGCGAGCGGAAGGACCGATCGGCGTGAATTTTTGTATGCAGAGATTTTTGGCGCTGGAGAATAATCTTATGATGCTTTGAGACCCCTCCCTCCACTGGAAAGGGGGGCTCCCATACAAATGAAATACAAATTTCTACACAACTCGAGAACTAATCAAGCCAAAGAAACCAAATTTAGCATGTGTGAGTTTTTGAAGGCAAAAAAGGTTTTTATGGTAGCTTGAGAACCCTCCCCGTCATAAAAGGGGGGGCTCCCATACAAATAAAACACAATATTCTGCATAACTCGAGAACTAATCCAGCAAATGGAACCAAATTTGGCATAAGGAGAGAAATGTTTTTATGGTCATTGAGACTCTTCCGCCTTCTGAAGAGGGGGGGGGGCTCTCAAACAAATTAAACACAAATTTCTGCATAACTCGAGAACTAATAAAGCAAATGGAATCAAATTTGGTATGTAGAATATTTTGAAGGTCAGACATATTTCTATGGTGGTTTGAGACCCCTTTGCCCTCTGAAAGGAGAGGGGGGGGGGGGGGGGGCTCGCATACAAATGAAACGCAATTTTCTGCATAACTCGAGAACTATTCAAGTAAATGAAACCACATTTGGCATGTGGGGGTTATTGGAAACAGGATTTTTATTTATATTAAAATAGCTTGAGAACTAATCAAGCAAATGGAAGCAAAAATGGTATGCGGGGTTTTTTGAATGCAAGAAATGTTTCTATGGACTGATTCCACGCCAAATCGGTCGGTCACCAAACTCAACTATCTTCGATTTTGATGAAACTTGGTACACGTCTTCGGTATGTTGAAAAAAAAAATCCACTGGTGTTAAGATTATTTGGATTCAAGAGTAACTTTTGAGATGGGTGTATGTTTTTTTTTCCAACATTTTACTTGAAAAATCGTAGTTCAAAAACCATTACATTTAGAGAAAAACTTTATATGGGGGAGTTGTAGAGAACTAAAAAGGCTTTGTAAAAAAAAAGTACACTGAAAAAAAAAAAAAATTTCATAAAGAAAAATCGAAAATAAATACTAAAAATCAAATATAAAAAAAAACATATTTTTAATATTTTTCAAATTTGTTTTGTGGAAATTTGAGAAAAAAAGACACGTTTTGAAAAAAATTTCAGGATGCACGCTCTTATAATAAAAAAGTTTTCCGAAGAGTGAACTTTGGTGCATATTTCAAATTTTGGTTATTCATTATTATAAATGAAAATTAATTATACAATATGATTTTGGAGATCATTAAAAACAATAATGAACATAATGATAAATCACCTGAACGCAACCGTTTTCGAGATTTTTCGGATTTTATTTCAATAGAATGAAAAAACCTCAGAAAACTCGCTCTTTTCTTAAGTTAATCGAGATTTCCACCAGAAATGATAAATTTTCCAAGATCTTCATATTATAACGTTCACATTACTCTAATGTCCTCTTTTCTTTTGATATCAGGATGATAAGAAGACTCATTTGAAAAGAACAAGATAAATAGGACTATTGTTTTAATATTGCAATCAATATATTTATAATTGTTTTATGGCTGTATCGGTCGGGCCGCTCAGAGAATGAAGGGAGCGAATTTGCTAAAGCGATGAAAGTAACAGCGAGATAGATGTCGCAGGGACGACAAGTGTGAAATGGAAAGATGATGAAATTATGCGGAGGGTCATATAGAAGAAGCATATTAATCGAACTGCTGACTATTTTGCCAAGCTCCAACGATGTTAGAGGTCGGGTGTAGTGTGTGAAAACTACACTCCGAACAGTTCGGTGATGTAGCGATGAAAGTAACACATATTGTTTAAGGTATAAAAAACCAAATTTTGCAATTTTACGACAGTGATGAGATTACACGAGCAACCCCTGGTATGAACGACTACGTTTCAGTGAGGAGTGAAGGTAAGAGGTTCATATTCAAAAGCGCCTTTTAGTATGTTCATTAGAGAAGCTTTCATTAAATTTCAAGAGATGCATCAAAATGCTGTTGGGTTTAGCTCTTTTGCAGCACTAAGACCCAAAGCATTGCAAATTATGGCAGCACAGGTTCTCATAACATTTGTGTTTGCACCATTCATGAGAACATTAACTGATGCTTCATGGTCTTAGAAAATATTCATTCGAGAATGATTATAAATTGTGTTTTGAAGAAATATTATGTAGCTCATCAACTAGAACTAAAAATGTTACCTCCGTGAATGCGAACGATGTCCAGGCTTTTCAGATTTTGAGAGTAGTTTAACAGACAAATTAGAAAAACGTGGTTTAGTTGAAATATCTTTTGAGCAAATGGATTTCAACTGATAGATGTAGTTTAGAGACACTTGTTAAACCAATTGATGAATTTATTGCTTATTTTTGTGAAAAGTTGGAACAATTAGTATCCCACGATTTTGTCAAATCTCAGCAGTCTAGTTTCTTGAGAGATTATAAAAGTTGTCTTAAAGACGGCGAAGTAATAATAATTTGTGATTTTTCTGAAAATTATTCATTTGTTTTTCAAGATGCTGTTCAAAGTAGTTATTGGAGTAATGAGCAAGCCACTATTCACCCTTTTGTCATTTATTACACGGAATCTGGAATACTTAAAAATATCAGTTTCATTGTTATCTCAGAAGTGTTGAAACATGATACGATTGCGGTGCAGGTGTTTATTTCAAAACTAATAAAGCTTTTTGCAAACAAAAATTAAAGTAAAGAAAGCAACGTTTATGTCTGACGGGGCAGCATCCCAATATAAAAATAGGAAGAACTTTGCAAGCCTTTGTAAGTTTAAAAAGAAATACAATATTGATGCTGAATGGCATTTTTCGCAACATCCCACGGTAAGGGACCTTTCGATGCAATTGGTGGTACATTAAAACGAATGGCAAGATATGCAAGCCTTGCTGTACAACATGAACACCCTATAAAAAGTGCATTAGAGTTATTCGAATGGGCGAACCAAAAAAGTGATGATTGCTTAACAAAAATGTCGTTTTGTTATGTATCACATGAAGAGTATGAACAGGGGTAGCAGAATGGAATGAAATTTACCGACAGACTAAAACGATTGCAGGTACACAAAAGTACCACTCATTCGTTCCAATTTCAGAAAACGAAGTTTTTGTAAAACTGTTTTCGAATGACGAAGAAGGCAGGATTCATAATATATATAAAAGCAATCAATAGTTTATATAATGTTTATGTAATATTATCAATGACCGAGACTAATAAATGGTATATACAAATATAAATCCAACCATAATTCATTATTTTTGTCTTATAACTTTAAGTGAAGCTTTTTCAATCGACGAGCTGTTAAGAGTAAGTAAAGAGGCACATACATGTGTTTTAAAAAGGCTAAAACTACAAGAGAAACAATCGTTAGCTATTGTTGTTTTAATATCACGAGTAATTTATGAAAAGGGCGTATTTTTGAGGTTTTGAAATTTTATTGAAAGAAAATCAGAAATATCTTGAAAACGGTTGCGTTTACGTGGTTTATCATTATGATCATTATTGTTTGTAATGATCTTCAAAACCATATTTTAACATTAAAATTTATTTATAAGAATGAATAACTAAAATTTGAAATATACACCAAAGTTTGCTATTTGAAAAACTTTTTTATGATAAGAGCGTTCATCCTAAAGTTTTTTTAAAACGTGTCTTTTTTCCTCAAATTTCCATACAACAAATTAAAAAAATATTAAAAATATGATTTTTTAGATATTTTATTTTTAGTAATTATTTTTGATTTTTCTTGATGAAAAAAAAAAATTTTTTTCTGTGTATATTTTTTTTAAGAAAGGTTTTTTAGTTCCCTACAATTCTCTTAAATAAAGTTTTTCTCTAAATGTAATGGTTTTTGAACTACGATTTTTCAAGTAAAATGTTGGAAAAAACACATACGCCCATCTCAAAAGATACTCTTGAACCCAAATTATCTTAACACCAGTGGAATTTTTTTTTCCAACGTACCAAACTCATGTGCCAAGTTTCATCCAAATCAATGATGATCGGGTATGATTTTTGGGATTTCCGGCACATTCTGGATGGAATCCCTCTATGGTGAATTCAAACACAAATTTCAACCAATCTTGAGAATTATCAAGGTAACGCAGCCACAAACTGTGTATTGTCTGGGTAAGAAAAATGTTCTGATAGAAGTTTGAACTCCTTATTACTCAAAAAAACTCATTAAAAAAAAGGGTCAGTTCTATGTAATGTTCATTCATTTAGTTGCAGGCGTAGCAACGCTCGCACCGGGATCAGCTAGTAGTTTATAATTATGTTCACCAGGAAGATGGGGAGATTGTACCGTTTAAGCTTAAACACCAGGCCATCATGCCACACGTTATCAAAGGCCTACTAGATTTCAAGAAGTGCCATGGCAGATGATTTGTTCTTTGTTGTTCCTTGTTGTTGATGACTCGGTACAGTTGGTGAATTCAAGCTGAACAATGCATTAGGTCCAAAGTAACATTGAGAGATTCTGTTCGTCGACTTTCTCTTTCGTTAATAGTTTGCCTGTTAAACGATTAGCTGATGTTTTTGACGTATTGGATCCTTAATTACACATTATATTACCGTACTGTGTGTTGAAAATACTTGAACATGTTTTTACACAGCCGTAGGAACGCAGAGAGAAAGTCGTCGAAGAGAGTCTCGCAATATTACTGAGGCCCTAATGCATTGTTCAGCTAGAATTGTTGAACGATCACGACAAAAGTCAAAATGTTTTTCAAGCTAAATGTTGAGCTCATCGGCAGATGTGAGATATAAACGGTAGATTGCTATCTCAATTAGCTTAGATAATCCTGTGAGAAATCTGATTGGTCTATAGTTCTTGGGAAAGGACGGACATTTCCCAGGTTTCAGAATTGGGATGACTTTGGCTGACTTCCAACGCATGGGGAAGTAGCTTAGCCGCAGTCAACTCCGGATGACCATAGAACTGAGGACTCTATTGCTTGAGCTCCAGGTTCACGATTTCGTTTAAACCTGCGGCCTTCATGTTCTTAGTGGTTTTATTATAGGTCAACAGTTCGTCAACTGAGATCTCCAACTCCTCCGAAAAATCGTTGGGCCTAAGATGGATATTGTTTGTAAGTTCGCTAACGGCAGCTTCGTGCGGGTTGGCGATGTTTTCTCTCAGATTGTGGGAGCTGACGAATTATCTATAGGAGTTGTCAATCCCAACAAACATCAGTGTCGAATAAGCGCTTGTTCAAACAAATTTGGAGAAATTATTCAGCTTTCTAGAAGAAAGAGCTCAACAACTTCTCCAAATTTGTTCAAACAAATTCAAATAAACAATTATTCAGCGTCGATGTTTGATGGGATTGATCCTTAGAGCCATAACTTTCTAATGGGATCAACAGCGGAATGGATCATGGTTAAGTCTTTAAAACTTTTGTCAACTTCCAAAAAGCTGTGCACAGTCTTATGGGAAAAATCATTATTTCTGTTGGCCAGCATTCAGGCCTTGATCATTTTAGTTGACAATTTTGTTATTATTTTAGTTTACAGAGGCAGATTAGTTATTAATTAAGAATTACGTTTCCGAATCATGGTGTCTTGTACAAAGTTGTATTTAAACAAGTTGTCCATCTTGTGATGATAATTTTGTAGTTCCAAACATTACCGCTAGGGCGGGCTCAATAGAAGGGTGTCGTCAAAGACAAATTTGTAGGTAATATAATTTCAAGCAACTTTGTTCTGGTCACCATATTTCTAGCTCTTCATTTGACCATGGTAGAGCTATTTTTCTGCTTGAAAACAGGGTGTCTCTAAATATTTAGTTTTTTATTACAACTTTTTTGTTTCTCATTTTGAGAAAAAGTTATCTTGAAACAAAATACAGAGAACAATATAGCGCACATTTTTGCCATGCAATTTTTCAAGTACAACTTTTCGTTTAAATGTTACGGGTAATTTTAACTAAAACATGCTCTTTTTCTTTTAGACCTTATGATTATTTAAGCGAGAATTGGCCAGAATATCATAAAATTCTTGTTTTATTGGGTATCAAGGAGCAATTTTCTGTATAAATAAGCCCGGGTACTCGTGGGGCACATGAGCGGGGACTGCTTAAAATCGGACATGTTTTTCGTTAAAATTTCCCCTAACTTACCCAAAATACTCTAATATTGAGTTCAGCAAAAACATGCACCATATTTTTCCATATTTTTCTACATTTCATCTAAAGGTTATTTTTTCCTAACAATTGAAGCTAAAACGTTAGAATGAAAAAACTGATTTTTAAGGGACACCCTGATCTACACCAGCAAAATAGCTCTGTTATAATGCAGTGCACAAGCGTCAGATGCTCCAGTTGTGAATTAGCAGCCTGAAATTTAATTTCGCCGTGAAAAAGGCTTTTCTGATCACTGTGTGGCGTTGCGCAATTGCATCACATCTTTAGTGGGTCTATCAATAGATATAGAGTTGCACACCTGACCTGGGATATGTTGCTCCCTGGATGCTGGTTAATCGTGGAACCAACTTCGACCACCGCTTTATATTTGTCCGAGCCGAGCTACTGTTGCACGATGTTGACGAGGAAGACATCGATCGTTGAGTGGGCCCCGGATCTGCGTTGGGTGGAAGTATCCTAAGCCGTTGCTGAAAATAATCATTTCGACCCAATGCACTAAATTTGCCAACAAATCGTTTCAGAAGCTGATTTCCATAAACACGTATGCAGAAATTGTTGTGCTTGATTAATTTCATAAATTTGGTTCAGAATGTATTGTTCCAACTGTAAAACCTAAGACGTGAGACCGCAATATCTGATTATTTAAATGATATTCATCATTGAATATCATTTAAATATAACAGTAAATATAAAACTTTCTATATGCCAGTTAGGGCAAAACTGTAGAATTTGTCAAGAGCTACAATTTTATGATACACCATATTCATAAATTAAGCTGTTGAACCAAGTTATCGGTATGTTTATCCAGTTGTATGAAATGACTTTTTACAGCACTGGATTCCTAAGCCGGTGGTTACTGGACCGGACGGTGTACCCGAGCAAAGAATTATTCCAAATTGATAACTAATTCTTATACCAGGTTATCATTGTTTGATTACTGAATATGTAATTATTGAGGTTCAATAATCAGCTAAAATAACCGAATCCATAACTGAAATATACTCGTTGCATGAGCATGAGCATGATTGACCGCCCGAGGTTGCTACTATATTGTTGCCAGATCAGCTGTTATTACACAGAGAACCAACAAATTTCTGAGACAGATGCTTGGGACTAACATACATCTTCAATGTGTAAAAACTGGTGATCTCAAACTAAGGCAATACCGATGCCAGCCCCACCCGAATGCTGGTAAAGTAAGGAAAGGGTAGGAATGTGTTGACGTGATACTCGCCTCATTGGAAGCCGCGAAGTTCACTGCACTTCCACGAGAAGTCACTGGGGTTTTGGATAACAGGATTGGGTTGCTGCAGGGTTCGTTTTTGTTAACGATAAGCTGTCTAATGAATATTTAAACATTAGTAGCGATATCCGATTAGGACCGATTTAGACCAACAGTAAGGATGCTGTTGGGGCCACTCACTGAGTGTGATAGTGGTTTTTATAAGGAAAACAAGGTTATTCATCTCTCAGCCAACTTGGATTGATCTACACCAACAGTATGGATGCTGCTGAAGTCACTCACAAAATGGGACAGCGGTTTATTTATTCCAAGATAGGGTGGCCCGACGGGCATGGCGAATGAATAATTTGGATCACGATTGATTATGTACCTCACCGACCTATCTTACCCGGCGAACCACGAGCTCTTATACTAATACGATCACTCGCGCAACGAATAATGGGCAACCGAAACAATAAACAAAACACTACGCCCGATACTAACATATTGCGGAACAAAGTATCGACACAACCGGTTCAACCGATGGTCTGCGCAAATCTATTAAAAAAAAGTTTATTAATATAGATACAATGGATAACAATTACTTGTCTTGCTACACGGCCTTGAGAACACTTGCCACCCTCAGGATTTTTGGATTTTTTTCGTTTAACGATTTCTTCTTCAAGCTTCGTATACTAATTGGAGTGAACCATCCGAATCATCATACAATTTTTGCGAATAGTTTTGCACAAATTTTACACTTCGCATTATCAATGGTAATATTTCATATTTCAGTGTTTCTCAAATAATCTACATTACGAATTGAAAATTACACGGAGTCCGATTTCCAACACCAAGTTCGAGTATACAAACACGAAGCTGATGTATACAAAGTGAGACGCGTTCCTTACTAGTTCGTTGCCGTTCCTAGAATAGCAGTCGATGAAACAAAATTAAATCACTTTGTGGGTGGTTCAGTTCAGTAGGATACCAAAATACGTCAAACCATCGAGTTTGAGAACCGATTAAAAAAAAACAGCAAGAATGCCGCTGGGGTCACTCACATATGTGGGTGGTCGACTTCAATGGTATTCAAAAGTACGTTAAAACATCGAGTCTGTAAACTGATCAAGACCAACAGCAAGAATGGCGTTGACGTCACTCACAAGTGCCGGCGGTTTATTTCAGTAGTGTTTAAAAAATACTTTAGCAGAACGAGTCTGAGAACCGATTCAAGCCAACAATAGTGATGCTGTTGGGGTCACTCACAAATGTTTGTGGTTCACTCCCAATGAGGTCTATACAGGTGGTGAAGAGCAGGGTGTAGGTCGGTATTAGTAACGAAAACTGTGTAAACAATCCATGATTTCGGGTTGTGACGTAGAACTCCAAAAACAAGCGAATGAAAACAAAGCACGATAATGAACATTCCATCTTGTGATTTGTTAGTTTTGTAAATTGTTGTTTTTGGAAATTTACGTCACGCATGTTTACAAAAAACAGGCTGTGCATTATCTCACGAACATAATGACAATATTTTGTATTACACTAGTACAATTTAACCACTTCTTCTCCACCTGTATAGACCTCATTGGTTCACTCCTGCCGGATACAAAAATACTTTAAAACATCGAGCCTGAGATCCAACTCAGACCCACAGTAAGAAAAAGATAACAAATGATAACAATATTATCCAATGCACAGTGGGTCAGCATGCAAATTTAGCTGGAAAGAAAAAATTTCAGCCTAAGTTTGAAGTTTTGGAGCAAAATTGTTTTCTTAAAAGTTGTTTCTAATAACAAGGCATTTTTTTTAGTGTAAATACAATCTAGGGCGGTCCTTATTTTCAGAGAAATCGAATATCTAACTTTGATTGAATTAATTTTTCTGTTACTTATGAAATGACCGAATTATAGAATTTTATCCTACGAAGCTTAGGGTGTCACTATACAAATCAGTTATTTTGCTGTAACTTTTGTATTTCAAAATTTTAAGCGAAGTTTTTCTTCCAATAACCTTGGAACAATAAAAATTACAACATTAGGTGTGCTGAAATCGTCTCCGCCGCGTGTCAAACAAAAATTATTATGTATTTTGTAAACAAAATATGCCTTTTTGAAATGCTGATTTCTCTAAAGGGTGTCCACAGTTAAATTGCATCACTTTAAACTCGTCCTCAAAAACAAGTCTCTCAGCCGATTGTCATGAAATATTCAGGGTTGTTGTTGTTGTTGTTGTTGTTTTTGATTAGAAGATTTTCTGTGAATTCCTCCTCCAAAGTAATCTGTTGGGCTGGGATGACAAGCGATACATTTGACTTAGGGGCTGTTATAGCCGCAGCCACAAATTTAACTCCATCTTGGATTTCATGAAGTTATGACTCTTGACTGAAGTGAGTCAGTGATGTATTTAATGATTCAGCACGTTTCGATTTGTAAGCTAGTAAGCCGTTCGTCAAGGAAACTGTTAATTCTTTGCGATATCATCGATTTCGATCTATCGGTGTCGGGTAATGTTGAAGTTGTACGTGAGACATACGACTTCATATGAAGGTCACTGGCGGTGCAAACGACTTCGTTGCATTTGTTGACCATTGTCAGCGTTTCTTTCACAGCATTCAATAGGTTGGCATGGTATGTTCTGCTGCAGTATTCACACTTCCAAAGCAGGTAGTCGTCATTGGTGGTGCACGATATGACACCGCAAGCTGAATTGGGGAGAAATCGAAAGTCGGAGGCCACATCGACGACAAAAAGAGTTGCCCACTGTTTCGAGCGGAACCCCAACCTCTCCGTCCGAGATGTCGCAAAGAAGTAGAAACTGGCGCCTTCAACCGTGGATAGAGCTAAAAAACGAGCTGGGCTGTCGACTAACAAGAAAGGGGTGACCCCAAATCGCGACGATAAACAAAACACGTAGGCCAAAGCACGATCGAGAAAGTTGTACAGGACGATGCTGACGAAGTTTGATTGCGTGGTACGGGACGATGAAACTTACGTCAAGGTAGACTTTAAACAGCTTCCTGGACAGGAATTTTATACGGCAATCGGACGGGGAAAAGTGGCAGATATGGTCAAGCTCATTAAACTGTCAAAGCTCGTGAAGAAATATCTGATGTGGCAGACCATCTGCACCTGTGGCTTGAAGAGCAACGTTTAATCTGAGCGAGAGCCTACAAAATTGTCTACTGCCTTTCCTCAAGCGACACAGTTGTTCCGTTCTACTTTGGCCGGATTTGACATCTTGCCATTACGGACAAAAGGCCATGGAGTGGTATGCTGCCAACAACGTTCAAGTGGTGCCCAAGGACAAGAACCCTCCCAACACGCCGCAGATCCACCCAATCGAACAATATTTGGTGGAAGTCAGAACCTTGAGAAGACTCAAAATGCTGTTGTGAGCGAGAAACAGTTCAAGGCAAACTGGCGTTCTGCGGCAAATAAAGTGGACAGGAGACTGTACAAAATCTTATGGCAGGTGTTAAGCAAAATATCCGGCAATTCGCATGCGGTAAAATGGAAGCTTATATTCTATTTCTCTTGTATTCTGTATTAAGAAAACTTGAAAAAGAAAAAGAATTTGATCGACTCACACATATTACTGATTAACCAAATTTTGATCGGAACACCCTTTATTTCTTATAAGGGTGAGCAATATTTGACAAGTGACATTTTGTCGAATCTATGCCGCAAAGAAACATGACATACAAAAGGTCTCTGAAAGACTTCTATGCAGTTCTCTGGAGGACTTTTATGAAGTTCTTTGTAGAGCTTCCCTGAAGTTATCTGAAAAACTGCTCTGAAGTTCTCTTAAGAACTTACATGAAGTTCTCTGAGGAACTTCCCTGAAATTTTCCGAAAGACTTTCCTGCAGCTCTCTGAGGAATTGCCCTGAAGTTCTCTGAAAGACTTCCCTGAAGTTCTTTGCACAGTTTCTCTGAAGTTCTCTGAAGAATTTTCTTGAAATTCTTTTTAGAGTTTCCATAATGTTAATTAAAGAACTTCCCTGAAGTTCTCTGCAGAACTTCCATGAAGTTCTCTGAAGGATTTACCCAAAATCTTGTGAAGAACTCCTCTGAAGGAATAAGCCGTAGTAATTAGAAGAACGTACTAAAAATACCCACATGTACAGTAGCGATAAACATTCATTACCTAGAACACAGGCAGACCAGTGCCACGCAGTGAAATAATTCTGAACAATGAAGTCGACCGTCTGGAAGACCAAGATTACTAGGATTCAAACATGAAGATATCAAAATACAGATCTTACAAAAAATTATAATGTTCTCTAGTGCCACGCAGCGGACGAGTTCTGAACTAATGTTACCACCATTCGAGAGGTCCTAATCAACCAAACATCAAAGGATCTCGAGATTCAGGTTAAAAAGTAAATTTACATGCATACTAGAGCCACGTAGTCAGATAAGATCTGAAGTTTAAAGCTTACCATCGTAAAGGCCTTGATCTACTGAACAACTTTGCTTAAGGAAGTAACTTCCTATATACGAATGATCGCGAGATATGTTTTGATTGCTTATATTGCTTAGATTTTTTTTTTGTATGCGTTACCTTTCTATGCAATGGTCAAAATGCAGTTTTTAAACTTTTGAGTATTTACATCAAAAATTGTGATTTTTTTGAAAAACTGCCATATGATTACTTTTGGCCCAAAACGTAAAATATGATTTGAATAAGGTCGATATGTTGTTCCGTTCTTGAGTTATCGCCGAAAACAACCCGTGTAAAAAAAAACGTTGAAAAAAAAAACTTAGTGTACTTTGATGTTTTTTTTGCACAAATATGCTGTCTTTCAACGGTTATAACTTTTTCTGGTGAAGTTGGATCGACACACTTACTTCTGCAAAGTTGTTTGCTTAAGTTTGAATAAGTTTTTGGAGCATTTACATTTAAGCTGAGGCAGATATTTGAGTTTCAATTTTGGATGCCAATTTATGAAGAACAATGCAAATCGAATGAGGTCAACCTACGATATTCGGTTGTTTTGGAACCTAAGCTAACGGAGACTGTCATGGAGATCTGGGTCTAAAAATATCTGTTGATCAGTGTAATCATTGCAAGATTTGGCCTGTGTATTCTGTTTATTCTTATCCAAATCTGTTTGCAGGTCATAAACCTTAGCCTCTGTGAGGTTTTCCAAGGATAATAAAAAGACATTATTAACAAGCTTTTCAAAACATTAGTCAAATCATTTCCTCATTTTCCGCTAAATGGATTGAACCTTCTTTCTTCTAATCGTTTAGCATTTTCTTCCGTTTCCTAATTCTCCTCAGAATACAAATGTTTCTGTCTAGTAATTGAAAGTTATAATTTGTGTACACACAACACCTCCAAATTGAAGATTTCTCCCTCCTATTACCCATCTTAAAAGCATTTAATTGCGCCAATCACGACCATTTATGTCCATTCATCCTACTCGCCAGAACCGTCTCACAACAACTTCCATCAGCGGCAAGGTCCGATCCGATCATTTCACCATCTCTCACTTGCACCAACAATTGACCGGCTCGCACTCTCATCCGAAGCCGACCGAACCCCCCGAGCGGCGTTTCTCCGATTTGACACCACCAGCAGTCATTGTCCGCGGCCGAACGCGGCGAAAGATGCTAGTCCAAAATTAACTCCGCATTTCGCGACCTTGACTCTATTTTTTCTCTCGTTCACATTCGACGCCGAAGTTGCAACATTTTCCTCTCGTTCGTACGTGGATGTCCGAGCTTCCTCAACCGGTTCGGCGAGTTTGCCGAGAGCTTTATTTTCTTTTCACTGCTCCGATCTGTCGAAGGTTAGTCCGTTCGCAATCACAGCATCCCCATCGGCGGCCGACGACGACGCCACGGTGGGAACGGGGAATCAAGTTAAGCCAATATGAGTACATTTATCTTGCAAACGGTTGCCATGGTTGGTTTGACTAAGCAATTGGCATTTCGTTTTGAACCATCCAAGCAAGCTGCCCGTTGTCAGTCGCAGTGCAGTTGAGGGTTTTGAATTTCGAGGTCACTTGGCAACGCACGCTGGCTGACGAGTCCAAGTGTTGGACGGTTGTAAATATTGCCTCGTTCGGGGTAAGCTTTCGGACACAAAACAAGCAAAGCATCGTCATCGGTTGTAGTCTGATAGTCGTGTGCAATTGCGAAAGACGTGCCACGGATGGCAAGCAGCAGCAGAAGCGGCGTGAAATGTTAATCCGTGACTCACGCGATTGGTGGGACATTGAGGCGCTGACATATTTTAAATTTTTCGGATGCCAACGTCACTTGGTTTGTGATTGGTCTCAAAATGTAGTTCACCAGTTTGTGGCACTTAACAACCGTCCACACCCACCATCACCGTCACAACAAACGACCCAAAATCGAGCATGACCATAAGCTACCGATACTTGGCTGATGCAGTAGTCATTCACCTTCCATGCAAAACCAATTCCGAAGGTCTGCGCCATTCGTCGCGGGGGGATCACTTTGCAAATCTAATCTCGGTTGTTCGGCGGCTGCAGGCGTTGTGAAACCGCGGATTAATCAAAACATCAGCTATTTCAAGCCCCGCTAGGACCGGCGGGTTGAGAAAAAGTGCGGTGGCTTGTTCTTCGCACATTTTTTCCTAATGCTTGCATGCTAACGACGGACTTGGAGGTGGGTAGGTCAATACTCCTCGGGTTGCCATGGAAGAGCTGCGCGGGCTGGTCTCATCAGGTGCTGGTGGTGATTGAAGTCGTTGGATGGGATTAGCGTCGCTAAAATGCGATAAGTGGACTTTAAAGGTCGAGAGGAGCCGATCGGGACGGGAATCGGCGCCGAACGTGAATGGCTGGCTCGTGGCCGATCTTGATCTCAATCAGCGTGGTTTGCGGTTGAACAGAGGAGTTGCAACATACCTTAAGATATTGCTGCTTAGCTGAAGTCGGTGAATGGAAGGAAATTCAACAAGAAGTGCATTACTTCAAGCGTCGATCGGACTTACTGCCAGAACTATTTTTTTTCTCAAACATGCTTGAAGCAAGTCGGGTTTATGCAATTTACGTGAAATGGAAGGTTTTCATCACTGTTTGATAGTTCAACTAACGCAGTAAATTGTTCATACGCAGCGTTTAATCGCATGCCACGCATCGGTATGGCATGTGGAGTTTTTCCTCAACCAATACACCATCACGAACCCAAGCCCAGACAACAAGCATCGGTTGGAAGTAGTTTGCAATTGAAATTAATTTTGAGGCACCACCAGAAGTGGCTCGAAAATGAAAACAGTCGGACCTTCTTGGAGGAAATAGTGGTAGTTTTAAACGGCTTAGGAACCACTGCGCATTTATTAGAAAACCGTTGGCTTTCGAGAAGCACAACAAAGCTGTTGATGCAAATCAGAAAATGAATGGAGTTGTACTGATTTGCATATAAAAAACGACATCGTAGGAATTGAGTATGTTCTACGGTAGGTGTGAAAAAGTGTCATGCAATGGATATCTAAACTCAAGGTTTATATATGATGGTGAAATATCAGCAAGCATTGCCAATATACTGAGTCAGAGAACAGCTGGAGGAATGGTTACAGCGATCCAGCTAAGTGAGGAGAAGGATGATATTAGGCCGCTTATGGACAACAAGACAGGTGAGAAAGACTTTTTTCAAACTGAAAATGAGCCTGGATAAGTTGATGACTTGTGTGCATCGCCTAATAGACAGGATCTAGTATGACTGCCTAAAAATGTGGCAAGCAGGAGTTATGGATGCCCAATCTATAGACTGTTCCGATAATTACAGGGCAATGCATTTGGTTAGTCGCACCTGCATTAAGCATGTTTCTGAATGACAGTAGATTAAGGTGTGGCCCAGTTAGAATTGGAACATAGACTATTGCGCATATTTCGGGTATACATTAACAAAATAGTATTCTGTTTGCACCATAATGTTCGACTTTATGTGAACTTTAGAGGGAAAACACAAAATTAATTAATCATCTCGATTTCGAAGAAACTTGCGGACTTTTCCCGGAATACGTTACATCAACCGGCGTACATTATTCTCATCCATCGTTTTGGCAATCTTATTCCACTTGGTACTCAAACCATTGATGCTTTTGACTGCACTGCCGTTCATCTTCAGCTTCCTCTTCGCAATAGCCCAAAATCTCTCTATCGGTCTGAGCTGGGGATAGTTTGGTTTGAGTTTTTTCGGTATAAACTGAATCCCGTTGGTTGCATACCTGTTCATACCTACCATAGTGTTTTACTGTAAGGGAACGTCCATTAATTACGTCACGCAAAAATTGACTTTTTATAACCCCCCCTCCCCCCTTCTTGTCACGGTTTTTGTATGAACCTTCGTCACGTTTTCTCAACACCCCCCCCCCTCCCCCATTACTGCGTGACATAATTAATGGACCTTCCCTAATAACGGCTCGCAAGTTCTGGCCAAAATATGACAAGTTCATTGAGGGATCTGATGAATGGCAATATTCGATTTTGGAGAGATTCCGTTCTGTACAGCTCTGAATTAAATGTCTTTTCAGTGATGAAAACCTTAGTCTTCCTTGCCAAATCATGTAGACTATCTGCAAACACAAACTTGAATTTGACTGGAACATCTCCCCGAGCCGTAAGCAAGTAAAATGTTTGTCCCGGTAGGTGTTTGAAATCGGCCTTTTCATAGGTTTCATCATCCAATGAGGAGACAGCTATTGAATTTTGTGAACACCTGATCATAATAAACCGAAGCATTGAGATTCCGCAAAAAAGGTTTCACGCTTGTCATCCTGATCACGAATAGAACATCCATTCTGACCGTATTTCTTCTTCCGTTTGATGCTCAGAGTTTCGTAGTTACGTTTAATCACACGAGAGAGTTGAGGATTTTCCAGGTGCTTGCACAAAATCAATTCGCGACGTTGCTTTTCGGGTGTCGCATTTTTTTTTTTCCAATTTTTGAGAAACTGACAGCGTTAAAATGACAACATCAAAAAATACTTTTAACTACTTCTACCCAAATTTTCAAGAAAAAATACCCAATGTGTAATTTTCGTCAGCGTTTTTCCGTGATGCAATTCAATGTGGGACACCCGTTACTTGAATGGTCAGTGTGAGAAATACTCAAAATCAAGATCATTACCCGAAAACTTTGTGAAAGTCGCTTGAAAAAAAGCTGCAAATAGATTATTTTCTTAGTTATCTCCTACTTTTTCGTAAAAAATCATATTAGTTGGAAAGTTGCACGATTTAACCCTAGTTTTGACATTTAACTAATGAGCGTTTCCAGGCGACCTACCGACCGACTTCGAGTGTCTCCGTTTTAATTGAAAATTTGTACACACGTTTTACCCACAAAAGTAAGTATATTTCACTGATGCAAACAGTTTTTGGACTCGAGAGTCAGTTTTAAAATGAGCGTAAGCATTCAATTATGTAACCTACTCAAATCTGCTGACTAATACCCTCAATTGTTCTATCCACTGTCGTTGCTACGTCAAGATGACTTTTCGTGTAACGGAACGGACAGATGGCTCACTTACGTTTCGCAGCAACGAGGAGATACGCCTCCAACGAGGCGACATTCCCCAATATTAACATTATTGAAGCAATATATTGTGAGATTTGAATCCAGTTGATCTATTAAATAATAATTACTTTATTAGGTTTAATGTGTATAGTAGTAATCCAGCAGGTAGATCACAGATTGTCTTCTAGCGTAGTTGGCAGAGACAAGTCTTAATGATAGGTATGTTGAGCCTGTAAACAGAGAGTCTTACTTTGTTCGCTAACCTTCAGTAATGTGCAGAGTTGCGTATAGATTTTCACAGTATTTTTCCGAGATTGTGCAACGTCCTGAAACTAATATACCGTTAATACCGAATTTATAAGTATATAACTAGGAACCCTGAAGTCCATAAAACTAATTACCTAAATATAAATTGTAGCTGTGTAGCTGCACAGTACGGCGACTGACAAACCGGTATTCAGTTTCTGTACAATCTGTTTTATTTGAACCGTTCATTCAATCATCTTGCGGTCAAAAAGAGAGTAGCGTAAAATTTATTAAAAATTTCGAGAAACTAACACTTGTTTTGGGAGAATCTAGAAAAGCTTATGAAAAGGTCGTATTTTCGAAAATTATTCAAGTATGATAAAATTAAATCCCAAATATCTGGAGAACAGATGCTCTTACGAAAGTTGTCATGATATGTTTAAATTTTTTTTAAAATACTTTATTAATTAAATTATATAATCAAAATACGTTTATTCCCGCAAATATTAAATTTTGAGAAATGAACCGAAAGTTGATGTTCTAAAAACTTTTTTCGCTAACATTTCTTCATCCAGCAATTTTTGTTAGAATCTGCGTAATAACTCCAAATTTTCAAAATCAAAAAATAAAAAAAATATCACAAAATCGTTTTTTGATATATTTAAATTTTCATGTTAATTGTCGTTTTTTCCGATTTTTTTCTCAGTGTATATTTTTTTCACTACCTTCACACAAAGGGTCACAACTTGTTCTTAGACAGTATTTTTGTACAACCACAGGTTTTCAAAGTACAAATTATTAATGGAAATGCTTCAAATAATTAATTGAAACGTTCGCGCCCTTTTTAAAATTGACACTTGAGTCACAAACATCTATGTTAGCGAGGAAATTGCTCAGCCTCCTAAGCCAAACGCGTATGCAAAGTTTCATTCAGATAAAAATATATCGAAAATAGTTTTTCACATTTCCAGGTCATTTCGCCTCCAAATCACAATCATTGTTCGAAAATTTTGTGTAAGTCGCTTGAAAAAATGTTGCAAATTATACTAGTCGGCAGTGTTTCACTTCCTTCAAGTATATTTGTTGAATTTAATAGATTCCGCCACGCTGAATCCAAATCTGGGCTCAGAAATGCTGTAACACGTCCAGTTTTTGAGAAAAATGTGATTAAAATTCACAAAAACACGTATTTCCGTAGTAATATGATCTACCTCATCAACAACCAGAATATTGGCTCTGCCCTTTGCAAGTTGGACTTGGATTTTATGGAATGGACCTCCCTGAATCCATTCGTGAACACAGATTTTTTGTAACACGTAAGATTGATGAAATAAACCGGGTTTTCACTCACAAAATTACGAATTTTCATGAAAATCAAGATTTCCTATTTTGAAAACATGAATTTTCGTTCCGCCCTTTGAATGTTGGGTTTGGATTTTATCAAATGAACCTCTCTGAATCCATCCGTGTTGAAAAAAATGAGTTTTTATTCACAAAATTGCGAATTTTCATGAAATTTTTCATGAGAATTTTCATTTTCATGAGAATTTTCATGAAATATTCTCTGGGAAGAAGTCCATATGAGAATGCAAAAAGTGCAATTTAAGTGACATATTACATCCCAGTGCAACCAGCTCTTGAACAATGTGTACATAATCTGGAGACTTTTCATTTCCCAAGAAGTGACCACAAACCTTTTGGAACGCATTCCATGCTCGTAACTCTGTCGCGTTAAGAGTTTGCTGAAAATTGTCGTCTTTAAGAAGTTTCCTAATTTGAGGGCCAACAAATACTCCTTCTTTCACCTTGGCTTCGCTCAATCTCGGAAACTTTTTCCTTAAAAAACAATATGGTTCTCCTTGAGTATCCAGCTTTTTGACAAAATTTTTGATCAACCCAAGCTTAATATGTAGCGGAGGTAGTAAAATTTTGTCCCTGTCGACAAGAGGCAGATTTGACACATTTTTCTTCCCAGGTACCATCTCGGTACGTGCTGGCCAATGCTGCTGGTGGTAATGTTTATCCCTCGCACGACTGTCCCATTCGCAGAGGAAACAACAATGCTTTGTGTAGCCTCCTTGAAGCCCAGTGAGCAATGTCACTACTTTAAGGTCTGCACAGAGATTCCACTGGTGTTCCGAATATTTGATCTTTTCCAAAAGTGTTTTTATGTTCTCATAAGTTTCCTTCATGTGAGCTGCAAATGCAACTGGCACTGAAGAATACTTATTTCCATTGTGCAGTAACACTGCCTTCAAGCTTTTGCTTGAAGCGTCGATGAAGAGCCTCCAGTCAGTAGCGTGATACTCTAACTGTAGCTCTTCCATTAAACCTTCGATGTTGTTACAAAAGACAAGATCGCCGTCCATCAAAAAATATTTAATGTTATCTGAATGTCTCTTCCTATAAGATGACACCTTTACATCTTTTTCCAGGACATTCCGCTGCTTTAGCCTTGAAGCTAGCAGCTGCGCTTTGGTCTTGGGTAGCTCCAAATCTCGAATCAAATCGTTCAGCTCCTCTTGGGTTATAACATGCGGTTCCTCAGACTCCGAAGGTAAAAAATCTGGATCGTCCTGAAAGCTTTTCTCAGATTCGCCTGGTTCCGAATCCAACTCATCAGCACGTCCAGCAATATTTGGAGATATTGGAACTGGCATTGCTTCGGAGTGCACTGTTGACCTAGATGGGTATTCGATTTTATGCTTCAAAGCTTTGGAAAATCCATGAATTTTTGTCAAACAAAAGTAACAATCGCTCATGTGATTGGTTGGATTAGTCACACCATAGGATTGGCAAAAGGTAAACCTTTGTGCGTACCTTTCATCCAACCAAGCAATGTTCGGTAGCATGAGCGACAGAAGTATGTTGGAACCCATGGAAACTCACGATTTGGAAGCTCCTTGTCAAAATACAGTTTACAAAGGTGTAAACACCTTTCTCTGTTCCTTCAATATCACGTCTTCACAAATGCAACACAATTTTTGCGGATCGTTCAGACAAATTCACGACATTTTTACAAAAATAAAAAACGCGTCCGTAACTCTCAAATAGCTAGCTTTGAATGAATAAAAAATGATTGTGCAAGGCTGAAGAGAGTCAACATGAGCATTAATTGACGCCAAAGCAAGACAGCAATAATGACACAAATTTTGTGCCGCAAATACGCCAATAGACCTTTTCGACATTTAATCGTCTTTCTTTGTCTAACATGCGGGGATTAATGCACGGTTTGGTTTCCCACAACTTCGTTGACTTCTCACTCGCACTGCTTCGATTCAAATCTTGCAGTAGTGTGCGCAAATTAAACGTCAAAAAGCTCTATAAAATGCCGCATTAAGCTACGTGCTTGAGGATTCTTGCTTTCTTTTTTAACATATCTTTTCCTTGTTCTCTCGAGCAATAGTGACTAACACAGAGTCTTTTGTCTCTGTCTATTCTTTTGTTTTTTGAGTGTTTGCGTGTTTTGATGCTGTCTTGCTCACTCCTATCCTAACTTAAAAATACGGCATTGCTGAATAGAGTATTTAATGAGGCGTTTCTGAAGGGCTCTGTGCAGCTGACTTTTGAATTAATGAATGAACTTTGAAGGTCTTCAGTTCCCAAACTGCTGTAAGAAGCAACATCAATATACTCAATATAATCAAAGAGACACAGCTAAAGGGATCGTTCGTAAATTACGTTCTGCTTTGAGAGGGAGGTGGGGGGAGGGGGTTAAAAAGTGACGATGCATACAAAATTTTTCAAAAATCCGTACAAAAAATGTGATAAAGAAAGGAGGGGGTTAAACATCTGTATTTTGAGCGACGTAATTAATGGACGGGTCTTGACTTTCATGAAAATTCGTAATTTTGTGAATGAAAACCCGGTTTATTAAATTAATCATACGTGTTACGAAAAATTTGTGTTCACGAATGGATTCAGGGAGGTCCATTCCATAAAATCCAAGTCCAACTTGCAAAGGGCAGAGCCAATATTCTGGTTGTTGATGAGGTAGATCATATTACTACGGAAATACGTGTTTTTGTGAATTTTAATCACATTTTCTCAAAAACTGGACGTGTTACAGCATTTCTGAGCCCACATTTGGATTTAGCGTGGCAAAATCTATAAAATCCAACCATAAATGCCGACGGGAGCGAAAAAAGTTCCTATTTTGCCGACTAGTGTTATTTGTTAGTGTCTGTGTGGTCCAAAATGCGATCAACCGGTTTATTATGCATAACACATCAAAGGCTAACACGACCGTCGTAGAAAAACAGGTGCGTCAAACTCAAATATACCGGGTTGGGCTGAGGGACAGCAATCTCTGCGAGTGTGGACAAGGCTATCAGGACGCAGATCAAATTATTTAGTCATGTGCTGAGCATCGTGGAGTCAAATCGGAGCTTTATGATTCCCTTCGGGCTCGAGGTAGACAACCCAATGTGCCAATTCGAGATATTTTGGCTGTACGTGATTTGGAGTACATGAAACTCATTTATGTGTTTTTGACTAACATTAGCTTTAGATTGTAGTTAGTTTAACCTGTATGTTTACTTTAAGTTTTTTTTTTAATCTGTGTATGTGTGTGCTTTTTTTTTCTTTTTCAAAAAATGTTCAAGTCAAAAGAAAATCATAAATTATATAGTGTTTCAACAATTCAGAATTTAAATTTAATGTGTTATGTAAACCAAACTTTGTATTCCCACACTCTTTTCCATGCGTAGTTTGTAATTCCTATCAGCCTCGAGACGGCCGCGAGTAATCGGTTCTATCTCCATAACTCTAGTTTTAAGATAAATGATTAAAATTTGGCTCCGTAAAGTTGATTTGATTAAACCTGTACAAATAAATGAATAATGAAAAAAAACTCATATATGGACACCCAAACTTGCACAGTTTTTGAAGAAAGAAAGGAGGTATCCATCAGAGATTGCGCAAAAAAGTGAGGATTGACGTTTGAAATGGTCCAATGCGCAAAGTAGCAACATTCTCGGAAGACAAACCGGAAACAAACATATCTGAAACGCAGCCAAATTCAGGCGGATTCCTTGAAAACTCGGGCTCGGAAGCTGTACGACGACGTTTTTATCAAAAATGACATGTGCATTACCATAGATAACGATACGTATGTCAAATTGGACTACATGGCACTTCCAAAGGTACAGTTTTACACCGTGAAGCGTGGAACGGATGTCCAAAATTCGGAGAAATCGATGTTTTGCGAAAAAAAGAAAAAAAAAATGGTGTTGGTTTGGCAAGCAATTTGCCAGTGCGGTATGAAATCGACACCTTTTTTCACTACCGCAAATATGAACGCCGAAATGTACCCGAAGAATGTTTTGGCCTGATTTGGCATCCTTCCCTATGCGCGTGCCACCTTGGACTGGAACGAAGAGAACAATTTTCAACTTGTCCTCCAAATTGTCCGCAAATAAAGCCCACTGAAAAATTTTAGGCTTTGATGAAAGGAAAGCTGCGGAAGAAGGCTACAGGAGTAGATGACATCAACAAATTTAAAAAAAAATGGGTAAACGTAAGCAAAACCATCGAACGGTTGTGCAAAAACGCATGAGAAACATCAAGAAGAAGGTGCGAGAGCTGGCCATATCTAAGAAGAAAAATTAAATGAATACTGATGTATTGGGCTTTTATGATGGTCAATAAACAATTTTAGTGAATTTGAGTTGCAAAATAAATAAAACATATTTAAATACAGCATTTTTTAAGGTGTACTGATTATTAACCGTATAGTCCTTAGATTACGAATTGTTTCTGAGTTATCTCCTACTTTTTCGTCTAAAATCATATTAGTTGGAAAGTTGCATGATTTAACCTTAGTTTTATCATTTAACTAGTCATGTTCTTTGTTGTTGCATGAAGCACGTAATAAATTATAATATTTGAAATTGGAAATATCCTTCTTAACCAACATGCAACCCTTGGAGTGTACCCATCGCACCTGGTTTGTCATAGTCTACCTCTGTAAAGTGCGGCAGGTCGAGCAAAAATACGGACGCTCACAGGAATAGGACGTGAAATGCTGCGAGAAAAAGTTTTGTTGTTGTTGTTGATACTGTTGACGTGGTTAATGTGTCCATTAATATTTTAAATATTGTTCTTCCTACGATTGCGGGATTTTTGAACAGCTTTTTCTTGTAGTCGACAACGAAATTGTTGTTGGCGCTGTTGCTTAACTGTTTGAGATTGTAATTATGGAACCGTTGCTCGCTCACTGAAAACCGTTTATTAGTACCGACCAGCACGGATTCATGGTTGGTCGCTCCACTGACACTAACTTGCAGTGCCTAACTTCCTACATTACTGACACTATGGCGAAACGCGCTCAAATGGATGTCATTTACACCGACTTGTCTGCAGCCTTCGATAAATTGAACCACCGCATAGCTATTGCCAATCTGGACAGGCTTGGGATCAACAGATGCCTGCTGCAATCGGTTCAATCGTACCTCACTGACCGTCATCTTGATGTTGTCATAGGAGATTGTCAGTCTCACATGTTCAAAGCCACGTCTGGTATACCGCAGGATACTCACTTGGGACCGTTGGTTGTTTTTGATCTACTTCAACGCCGTAAATTTGGCTTTCGAAGGATCACCACTATCATACGCAGATGATCTGAAACTATTCGAGTGCACTCACTCGATTGCTGTCGGTTTCTTCAACGTGGTGCAATTTGAATCGCATGGATGTCAACCCGCCCAAATGCATGGTTATTTCGTTTTCACACAAGAAACAGACTATTTTATTCAAGGCACCGAAATTGAGCGCGTTAGTCAAGTTAAGGACCTGGGAGTAATTCTGGACACACAACTCTCCTTCAAGCAGCATATCTCGTACGCTGTCGGCAAAGCCTCCTGCATTCTGGGGATCATCTTCCGGATTGCTAAAGGCTTCAAAGACATCTCCTGCCTCAAATCGTTGTACTGCTCCTTGTGTCGTTGAATATAAGAGTATTGCTCGGTTGTGTGGACTCCTCATTACAAAAACGGTGTCGTTAGAGTAGAGGCTATTCAACGACGGTTTTTGAGATTTGCGCTACGTAAACTATGGTGGACGGATCTCTATCGTTTGCCAAGCTACGAAAGCCGTTGCCATCTTATTAACCTGGAGTTCCTGTTAGCCCGTAAAGATACAGCCAGGGCTTTGTTAATCGCATACATCTTGAAAGGCCGCATCGACTGTCCTGATATTCTGGAGCAAATCAACATCAACGTGCAACCCCGAGCCCCGAGGAATAGTTTGATGCTGTGGTTACCTCTACAGCGAACCAATTACAGTATGTTTGGCGCAATTGGCGGTTTCAAAGGCTCTTTAATAGGGTTTCCGCCTTGTTTGATTTTAACGTTACTCACCAGATGCTTCGTCGTAAGTTTAGTCGTTTAAAGCTCTGTCTAATTTGCATCGAAAGTGTATTTGGTTTTATTTTTTTATTTTTTTTTTAATCAGTTCGTTTATTTGTTAGGCTCAGGCGTGTGTAACACTTTACGGAGCCGATATTCAATATTGTTGTACCAAAAATTTTACTTTTTCTTATTAGTAATAGAGGGATGCCAATTACTCGTGGCTAGCTCGAGGTTAATGGGTCACATTTTTGTTTGGAAAGGGCTAGGTAGGTAACTTATTTAAGCCATTATTTGCTGCTTTTGGTTGCGACATCTACCAAATCCTCGATCCCTGTAGTTCCTTTCAGAAACTAAGCCGCAGATGGGTGACCACAGTTTGCTGGGCAGGTACAAGTAGCACGAAAACAAAAGAATAGTATAACTGGGACACAATGGTAGGGAGTTTACTAGAGTGGAAGGAAGGAGGTTGATGACGTTACACTCTTAGATCAGACAAACAAAGGAATTCGTAAATCGCTTGCATGTAGGGAAGATCACGCATTCCCAAAACATCTCTTATCTCGCGGAAGGGTTGTCTACCTCGGGCCACTAGGGTATCCAATAGTCGTGTCCTGGAGGCATCATTATCCGGGCAATGCCAAACTGCGTGAGCGATGTCATCATAACCGGTTCCGCACCTACATAAATTGCTATCGACGAGGTTAATTCTGTAGAGATGTGCGTCTAGCGAGTAGTGGTTGGACATAAGTCTTGACATCACACGAATGAAACCGCGACTTACATCCAGACCTTTGAACCACGATCTCGACGAAACATTTGGAATAATGGAATGTAACCACCGCCCAAGAGAATTACTTGTCCAATCGTTTTGCCAACTTTGAAGAGAACTCTGACGTACTAATGGGAAAAATTCATCATGTGAAATTCTTCTTTCAAAAATCTCGCCTTCTTGTGCGCCCACCTTTGCTAGAGAGTCCGCCATCTCATTGCCTGGAATTGAGCAATGTGAGGGGACCCATACAAAGGTAATCTTAAATGATCTTTCGACCAACACACACATCTGCTCCCTTATTTGTGCAAGGAAGTAAGATGAGTGCTTCACTGTTTTCATCGACTGCAGGGCCTCAATAGAACTGAGACTATCTGAGAAGATGAAATAATGGTCTATGGGCATGCCGGAAATTATCTCCAATGCGAAATTGATTGCTGCCAGCTCAGCAACATATACGGAACAAGGTTCCTGAAATTTCCGGAAGGCAGATGAGTATTCATTGTGAACACCGAAACCAGTGGATCCATCAATGCGCGACCCATCAGTGAAAAATCAACTATTTCCATTGACATGTAGGTACTTTTCAATAAAAATGTGGGGAATTAAAATATGCCGAAGTTGATCTGGAACTCCCTGAATAGCCTGTTTCATGGAGAGATCATAATCAATGGAGGGACTGTGATAAGGGAAGCGTATACTAGGAGAACTGTAGCATGGAAGACTAATAATGGATGACATATAGTTAATATAGATTCGCAAGAATCTAGACTGGGTACTCAATTCGAGCATTTCTTCGAAGTTTTCAATCACAAGGTTGTTACTGATTTCACACTTGATCAGTATTCTAGATGAGAGATCTTAAAAGTGCTTCTGTAAGGGTTTTACTCCTGCCAGAACCTCCAGGATCATATTATGCGTTGAAGCCAAGGGCAATACGTAAACAACGATATTGAACGCGTTCCAATTTAATGAGGTAACTGTTTCTTGCCGAGAGGAAGCAAAAAGAGCCATATTCAAGAACTGAAAAAAAAATAGTTGCTTTGTAGAGTTTGATTAGGTCTTCCGGGTGAGCACCCCACAATGTTTCGGAAATTGATCTTAGAAAATTGATCCTTGGTTGACATTTTTGTTTTAAATACGCAATGTGAGTACTTCAAGTGTTTTTTGAATCGAACATGACTCCAAGGTATTTGAAGGTAAAAGATTGGGTAATGTCTCTTCCCATCAGCTTGAGACGCAGTTAGGCAGTTTTCAATATCTTTAACATAAAAATTATAAAGTAAGGCACTTAAACATGAGCCTTGGGATAAGCCCATGTAGTTACTTCAGGAAGTTGTCAGTTGGCCTAGATTGAAGGTCATTTGTTTTTCTGACAGTAAATTTTACAATAAAATATTTAAAACTAGCTTTACCCGGTGCGTGAGCTGCTACGGTTGCAATTAAATGAAGGAAAATTTAATGTAACTGGCACTCTTATGGTTTTTTTTCGGAATGAGTTTTTTTTTTCTTGAATAAGCAGGGGTTTAAACTTCTATCAAAACATGCTTCTTAGGGAACGTCCATTAATTACGTCACGCAAAAATGACATTTTGTACCGCCCCCCCCCCCCCCCTTGTCACGTTTTTTGTATGAACCTTCAAATTTTTTTGTATGGATCGTCACGTTTTCTCAAACCCCCCCTCCCCCCTTACTGCGTGACGTAATTAATGGACCTTCCCTTACCCGAAAAATACACGTTTTGTGTTTAAGTATCCTGGATAATTCTCATTTTTGGTAGAAATTTGATTTTCATTTGTATGGGAGCCCTCCCTTCTAGAAGGGGTGGTTTCTCAAACCACCATAAAATGATTGCCTTCAAAGCCCCCCTACTGCCAAATTTGGTTCCATTTGCTTGATTAGTTCTTGAACCATCACACGGGGCTCTGCGATTATAATAAAAATTTGAGTTTCATTTGTTTGAACCCCCCGCCCTTTCAAAAAGGGGAGGGGTCTTGAACCACCATAGAAACATTCTTGCCTTCAAAACCCCGCACATGCCATATTTGATTCGATTTGCTTGATTAGTTCTCGAGTTATGATGAAATTTGTGTCTCATATGTATCAGAGCCCCCCTTCCTGAGAGAGCAGGGGTCTCAAACAATCATAAGCACCTTCCCCAGCCCCAAGAACCCCTCCATATAAATTTTCACGATGGTCGGTTCAGATATTTCCGAGTCTTTAAGGGTCTGACAGGCAGACAGACAGACAGAAATTCATTTTTATGTATATAGAAATCTATCCTCCAAAAACCTCCACATGCCAAATTGGGTTCCATTAACCTGATAAGTTCTCGAGTTATTCAGAAATTTGTGTTTCATTTGTATGGAAACCCCCCTCCCGCCCCTTCCAGATGGCGGAGGAGTCTCGAGCTTCTATAGAAGCATTTATCTCCTCCAAAAACCTCCACATGCCAAATTGGGTTCCATATGCTTGATTAGTTCTCGAGTTATGCACAAATTTGAGTTTCATTTGAATAAGAGCCCCACTCTTACAGAGGGCAGAGGGGTCTCGATTTACCTTAGAAAGATATCTTGCCTTCAAAAACCTCTATCTGTAGAAGCTTTTGTTTCATTTGTATGGAAGCACCGCCCCCCAACCAAACAGAGAGAGAGGAGGGGTTTCGAACTATCGTAGAAACATTTATTGCTTTTAAAATCCCCACATGCCAAATTTGGTTTCATTTGCTTGATTAGTTCTTGAGATATGCAGAAACTTCTGTTTCATTTGTACGAGAGCCTCTTTTTCTAGAAAAAAGAGGGGTCTCTGACTTTCATATAAACATTGCTTGCCTCCAAAAACTTCCGCATGCTAAATTTGGGTTCCTTCACTTGATCAGTTCTCGAGTAATGCAGAAATTTGTGCTTCACTTGTATGGGAGCCCCCCTTTCCAGAGAAGGGAGGGGTTTCAAACCATCATAGGAACCTTCCGGTGTCCAAGACGAATCCAACAAAGCAAAAATCTTGCCAAACGCTCCTTACGCTCGCGAGTTAAATCGTGACAAAGCAAACCCCAACTCATTTTTATTTATATAGATTCCTGGTAAACCACTACTATGCAGACTATCTGCCAGTATATCTATGGAAACTGAATCAAATGCGCCCTTAATATCCAGAAACTCTTAAGCCAATTGCTCCTTGTGCGCAAAGGCCAGTTGTATATCAAATTAAAGCAACGCTAAACAATCGTTTGTTCCTTTGCTCTTTTGTAAACCAAATTGCGTATTTGATAGCAGGTTGTTTGATTCAACTCAACGGTCAAGTCTTGATAAAATCGTAAGATCCACAATGCCCTAGAATGAATTTTACCTTTGTTGTCGTTGTTGTTGTTGTTGTTGTTGTTGTTGTTGTTGTTGTTCTTGTTGTTGTTGTTGTTGTTGTTGTTGTTGTTGTTGTTGTT
>JASCZW010011246.1:0-32759 GCA_034211315.2 Aedes japonicus | reverse complement strand
GCAAACATGTAGAGATGCCTACAGTTGTGATTGTACTTAGTACCTGGAACTTAGTTAATTAACACCGCAACTATTTTTTAAAACTTCGCTATGTCCAATCGGTGGATGTCAGATATAAATTGTTCATAAAAATATTATATTCTCTTACTATTATTGTGAATGCAAAAACTTATATCACTAGATCTGAATGTACATTCTATTTATTTATTCTGCATCGATTCATCAACAGACTAAAATGTTCAATCCCAATAACAATTAGTTAAAACTAAATTAGGGATAATAACTAACACACACATCTGCGGAAACAATCCTTATTGGAAAATGGAACGGTCAAAACTGGGTCGACTGAAATATGACGTAGTTTTTTAATCGTGCATTTAGAAAACTTGAACATCCCTCGAAATCTATATGAATAAAAATGAGTTGAGGTTTCCTTTGTCACGATTTAACTCGCGAGCAGAAGGACCGTTTGGTAAGATTTTTGCAAGCCTGTTAAAGTGGCGGACTTGTTCCGTTGCTACAACCTAGCCCGCAGTGGGATGTTAGGCAAAGATTGACGTCCATGGTTCGAGTACCATTGGATACATGCCCTTTCGCTCAATTTTCCAAAAACATCTGTTAGATTTCCTACCTGCCGCACTCTGACGGAACTTTCAACACTTTCTCTTCACATCTTTCATTCTAGCCAAAAACGTTGTTGTTCACTCTGGGTGCTTCATGGTGATGAGCGAACATCTCCTTCAACATCAAGATTTTTGCTTTGTTGAATTCGTCTTGGACACCGGAAGGTTCTTATGATGGTTTGAAACCCCTCCTTTCTCTGGAAAGGGGGCTCCCATACAAGTTAAGCACACATTTCTGCATAACTCGAGAACTGATCAAGCAAATAAACCCAAATCTAGCATGCGGAAGTTTTTGGAGGCAAGCAATGTTTCTCCCCTCTCTAGAAAAGGAGGCTTCCGTACAAATGAAACAGAAGTTTCTGCATATCTCAAGAACTAATCAGCAAATGGAACCAAATTTGGCATGTGGGGTTTTATGGAGGAGAAAAATGTTTGAGACCCCTCCCCTCTCCTAGAAGGGGTGCTGTCATACAAATGAAACTGTAATTTCTTCATAACTCTAGATCTAATAAAGCAAATGGAACCAAATTTGGCATGTGGGGATTTTAAAGGCAATAAATGTTTCTACGATCGAGACTCCTCCTCTCTCTCTGTTAGGTTGGGGGGGCGGTGCTCCCATACAAATAAAACAAAAGCTTCTACATAACTCGAGAGCTAATCAAGTAAATGAGGAAAAATTTGGCAGGTAGAGGTTTTCGAAGCCAATAAATGTTTCTAAGGTAAATCGAGACCCCTCCGCCCTCTGTAAGAGGGGGGCTCTCATACAAATGAAACACAAATTTGTGCATAACTCGAGAACTAATCAAGTATATGGAACCCAATTTGGCATGTGGAGGTTTTTGTAGGAGGTAAATGTTTTTATGGAAGTTTGAAACTCCTCCGCCATCCGGAAGGTGGCGGTAGGAGGGGTTTCCCATACAAATGACAATACAAATTTGGCATGTGGAGGCTTTTTGGGGCTGGGGAAGGCTCTTGTGATTGTTTGAGACCCCTACCCGACCAGAAGGGCATAAAATAAAAATAACAATATTATAACAAAGTTTGTTACAACTTACTGATTATGATATTAATTTGTTGAAGACGTTTTCAGGTGGATAACATACCTATAACAAATTAAGATATAATGTCCCGAGAGGCACTATTTGGGCAAAGAAATATATTAGTTCTAACACTTACTGATAGGACTTGGCTACTTCGTAACAAAACTGTTACAAAGTTTGTTTTGTTTTTATTATATCTATATCATAGTTTGTTATAATTGCGTTACCTCTAGAGGACTTTTTGTTAAAATTTCTGTTATTCTAACTACATCCGCGATCTAAATTGTAACAACCTCTGTTATAAAACCTGCGTAACTGAATAACAAGACTTGAAATAATTTTGTTGTAGCAACGGGGCGACCCCGGCGTATTGGTAAGCATCCATACCTCTCACGCCAATGTCACGAGCTCGAATCTCAGCCCCGGAGAAGTTACGAAAATGCCCAAAAGTGGTGTTTGAGTGACAACGACGGGAGATGAACCAGCCCGAGGCTGAAAATCTCGATAATCAAGAAACAAAAAAACAAAACAAAAATTTTGTTGTTTTCTTTTGGTCGGGTACTCTCTCAGGAAGGAGGGCTCTGATACATATGAGGCACAAATTTCTTCATAACTCGAGAACTAATCAAGCAAATCGAATCAAATTTGGCATGTGGGGGTTTTGAAGGCAAGAATGTTTCTATGGTGGTTCAAGACCCCTCCCCCTTTTTTTATAGGGCGGGGGGTTCAAACTAATGAAACTCAAATTTTTATTATAATCGAAGAGCCCCGTTTGATGGTTCGAGAACTAATCAAGCAAATGGAACCAAATTTGGCATATGGGGGGTTTTGAAGGCAATCATTGTATGGTGGTTTGAGAAACCACCCCCTCTGGAAGGGAGGGCTTCCATACAAATGAAACACAAATTTCTACCAAAAATGAGAATTATCCAGGATACTTAAACACAAAACGTGTATTTCTCGAGTAAGAAGCATGTTTTGATAGAATTTTGAACCCCTGCTCATTCAAAAAACTCATTCCGAAAAAAACCATAAAAGTGCCAGTTACATTAAATTTTCCTTCATTTAGTTGCAAGCGTAGCAGCGCACGCACCGAGTTCAGCTAGTATTAACTATATTTTGTTTTTGCCATTTTCTATACAGTTGTGAAAATGGCGTCGAGGCGGAGAGGAGCAGCGTATAATAATTTTGAACGCGCATAACAAAATCCAAAATATCCCCACGCTGACTTGGCCAAATCACTTAATATAGCCAAATCAACCATGACGAATTTTATAAAAGTGTTATAAACGGAGCCAGGAAGCCAGGATCAGGAGAAAACCCGAAACCAGGAAGCCGCAGTGACCGGAAGAATAGTGCCCAGCATTTTCAAACGCAATCCCAACCTTTCCATCAGAGATATCGGAAATAAATTGAGAAAGTCCCAAACAACAGTGCAAAGAGCAAAAGATACTTGGTTTGGCATGACGATTTCGTGACAAATGGCACTGTCAACCAAGATATGTATGTAAAAAATGCTTGAAAACACGTTTATTTCTTTAAGAAACATAGTTGTTCCGTTCAGTTTTGGCCAGATCTTGTTTTTTGCCACTACGGAAAAATAGCTCAGGAATGGTATACCGCCAATAGTGTGCAAATCGTATCCAAGGAGAAGAACCCTCCGGAAATTGCCAGAGCTGCGTCCAATTGTCAAATATTGGGCAATCGTAAAGAGAAACCTCAAAAGAACTCTAAAAACAGTTGGAAGTGAAAAACAGTTCCAGGCAAATTGGCGTTCAGCATCAAATGAGGTGGATATAACAGCGATTCACAATTTGTTAAAAGGCATGAAACGTAAAGCCCGACAGTTCGCTTTTAGAAAATCTGAAACCTAATCAAATAATTTTCTTGTGTTTTGTAGACGATGACCTTCAAAAAGAAAAAGATTGATCATTTATATGATAAACAAATTAGTGTGCACTTAATCACGTTTGACCAATTTTTGACCGTTCCACCCTTTAACCTCATTGAAATCAAATAGATATAGCTATTTAAAACGCGGCACCTGTCCAGCACAGGCTCGTGATTGCCGTTGTTGGTCTTTTAGTGTCGGTTTATAAAGCAATATTGTAATCGGAGGAGGTTTCGTCGTCAAGTTGTGATGTTCAAGAGTCCAAGTAAAGTGGAACAGTCGATGCTTCCCTGAAGGAGGTCACCAACAAAACACGCCACCATACGTTCCCCTTCCAACAATTTCAGGTTGATGAACTTACATCGACGTTCATAACTTGGCAATCTGCGAAGGTCTTGTCACCGAAGATGTCGCAAAGCAAAACGTATAAACCTTCGCTGACAACTTTGATTCTTTGGGAAGCATTTTGGTAGAAAAGGGGACAAACGATAGCACAGTAAAGGGTGTCCCACATCAAATTGCATCACGACAAACTTTCAGACAATAAAATATAACCCATTAGTAAGCTTTTGTCAGATTCATTTCATTCAATTTCAAAACCATAACCGCACGCTCGCACTTTACGCTAAACTTCACTCATTAGGTTCTGCACAACATTTGGCTGCAGCTTCTTCTGTACGGAAACCCACGTTTTTTTCATGTCTTCCTCTGATTTGACCACCTTGGGATGCTTCCGTAGTGCTTGCTTAATAATAGACCAGTATTCTTCAATGGTACTTAGTTCCGGTGGGTTGGAGGGGTTCATGTCCTTGGGTACGAAAGTGACCTCGTTAGCTTCGTATCACTCCATGACAACATTAAAATAATTGCTTCAACAGAGGCAGCAGATGCTTCAGATAGACATAGGTAGATCTTCCCGGTAGTTCGAACGGCGCACTCTGTTTGCCACATGACCAGATCGCTTACCAAATCATGCTTGGCAAACTTTGAAAGTTTCTGCTTCCTTACTTCTTCCGGAATATCAAACTTGTCTTGGGCGGTGAAGAACAGTCGTCCTTGAAGCTGCTGGAAGTCCGCCTTGACGTAAGTCTCATAATCCATGATTAGACAATGGATTTCGTCAGCATCTGGGTGGACAGATTCTAGGCCCGTGACTTTCCCAGTGTATTTTGCCATTCGTCACAATTCGGAGCCTCCTGCACTTTGCACGTATACAGTCCCTCACGGCCCTTGGCTTTCTGAACGAAAGACTTGGACAGATTCAGCTTTTTAGTCACATCCCTGACCTAAGCATTGGGATTCTTCTTAAACGCTTTCAAGACACGCTTGCCATCCAGATCACTAATAGAACATCTATTGGGACTTCCTGTCTCTTTCCGTTCGATGCTCAGAGTTTCGTAGTAACGTTTAATCACCCAACACACCGTTGACTGCATGATTCCAAGTTGTTTTCCGATGTTCCGATGAGAGTTTTGGATTTTCCAGTTGCTTGCGCAAAATCAATTCGCGACATTGCTCTTCAGGTGACGCCATTTGTTCCAATTTATGAAAAACGGACAGCGATAAAAAAACACTTTAAACTACTTCCACCCAAATTTTCAAGAGAAAATACCCAATGATCATTTAACTTACAAATAGGACGAACCAAAGAGCAGTAAAGTGCCTTCAGACAATAAACGTCTTTGAAGTTTTTAGCGAAGTGGAAGATAAATCCTTGCTGAGATGAGGCCTTAGAGAAGATATTGGGAATGTGGTTCTCAAATGACAGATCTGGGTCGAGCGATACTTCCAGATCCTTGACTGTTGAGTCACGTCCCAAGCGCGTTCTTCGAAGGATGTAGTCGTGGAAATGAATCGCATATTTTGGGCCAAAGTAGATAGACGAGCATTTAGGTACATTGGTGCTGTTGATTTGACACTAGTCGTCGAATACTTGCAGTTCCTGCTGAAGAAAGTGGGCGTCTTTTGGACATTTGATGACGTATCTTAAGCGGACGTCATGAAGCTGTAATTTCAGGCATCTGAAAACCATGTTCACGTCGTACATTTATAACAAGAAAAGGAATGCACCAAGGTGGGTGCCTTGGGAAACGCCGGATGCTACTGTTTAGATAGAGAATACAGCAGGTTTTAATGACGGGACGGAGTGATTTGTAACATTAATGTTTATAGTACTCTGTTGTATTTTGTATCTTTTTATTTATGTGTGTTGTATTTATGTTCACGACTTGTAAATTGGCAGCACTTTGTTTGAGTAGTTGTTTCACAGAAATTGAATTTTTGGGTTTAATGGTTTGCAGTAATGGTGTCAGACCAAACAATTCACGCCTGGTAGTCATTAATAGTATGCCATTTCCATCAGAGGCTAGAGAGATGAGTAAATGTCTTGGACTTTTTTCGTATTTCCGTCGCTTTGTTCCACCATTTTCTTCTATTTCATCACTTTCGTATCGTCACAATGAGTCACTATAAATTTAAAGTACTCATCATCCTGAAATTCAGCACGCCTACATTTAAGAGCCATGAAATGAGATACCTGACGTATGATAGACTTTGAGACGCAATGTGAATAAAGATTAGCTTTTGTCTGACTATAACTGTGAACGGGCGTGTGTGCATTATTTGAGAGATCCGAAACACGACATTACACTGGCGAACAAGGTAAAAAATTAAATAATTTTTGCGGAAGAATTGTTATATTTGGCTCGGTATCGTGGGAGGTAGCATAAGTAGATGGAAAAAGAGAATATATAATGACTTTTAAAGTGCGTTTTCTATGGTTGAGAGGATTCGAGATGACGGAGTAGAAAGATTGCGCCGCTGAAAGAAAAAGAGGTTATACACAGTGAAGAGATGATTGAAAATCAATGCATCATGGTTTGTGAGTTGCGGTTGTATTAGTAGATAAAAGATAAATAATGAAACGGACTGTGAAATGTTGGTGCTGCTGTACACTCAGGCAAATAAACTTAAGAATTTCATATGAACCTTACACCTTATGAACGATGCTTTGGAATTTCATAAGACTGACTTATGAATGTATTTTGTTTGACACGACGTTGTTCTTGTACGCTGTAAGCTTTCCTGATTACAAATGTTGATGTGTACTAGTAGGCGAGTCACTGGATCCATAACCTCAACGTCCAAGGTTCGAATACAGGTTGCTTCATATATTTATTTTTTATTTATTATTTTTCTATATTAACTTTATTATATTTAATAAGATAAATGTATGAAATTCATTCTGATTTCTTATAGCATATAATTAATCATCTTACAATTTTATGAATATCGAAAGTTTATTTTGCTGAGTGTAGCGAAGAACATGTGTGGTATGAGACCATACGACAGTGATCCGTAAGAGCATATAATATGAATTCCTAGTGTGTTAAGCAGAAAAGAGAAGAGGGGTGATGACTACAGAGCCAAATGAAAACGAACTGATAATGTGTACGGCTAGAAGACTGTAAAGGCCCAAACGTAATGTGGCCGGAAACGGATCGAAAACGGCAAGTTTGACAGTTGTCGCAAATGACGTCGATATGTCCAATCAACTTGGATCTGATCAGGTCTCTATCCGACAAGCGAGTTTAGTCAGATTGGGCTTTTTCACTACCTTTATCACTGCGTTCGAGCCTTAAAGGTCCATGTCATTAGGATAGTGAGGTTTGGTCTAAAAAAAGAAAGACAAATGTCAAAGGTTTGGTATTGGAAATGTGGTGAAATTTTTCATATATTTTTATTAATGTGTGTGAGTTTCATAAAACTTAACTCCACAATAACAAAATGGAGTATACGCTGCTGCTATGTTGGTATAAACCAAAGATATTAGAAAACCAATGTGTGAATGCATACTTTATTGCTCACTAGGGTTGTTCTACAATGTTCATCCTAATCGAAATATGGACAACATCATCAGGCTATTCTTTTTCAGATTCTCGTCGACAGTATGAACGTACACAGTTTCGATCTTTTGAACCTAATGGCAGAGCAAACTGGGGTTCACAGTTCAATCCACATTCTCCCGTCAGAGATTTTGGGATCGTAGACCAAACTGTGGCTTTGGTTGCGGACGTCGAGGAAATCTGAGAAGAAGTCCAGCGTGCATTGCCAAGGATGCACGGTGCCTGAAATGCAAAAGTTTTGAGCATTTTGCTAAATTTTGCACGAAATGAGTGATTGGGGATCAAAGTGACGCTTCCGTTCCAGCGAAACGCGTCAAGGTGAACGTACCGGTTAAAATGGTTGAAAATAGATGGCGGATGACAACGATGCAGGGATTGGCTATGTTATGGGCGAGAATGTATTTCGATTCAAAATCGAGGTGTAGGAATTGTGATGACAATCGATGTGAGAGCCGCAGCGAATCAGATTGATCTTCCCACGTGGGAAAAGTTTATGGTATGCAAGGCAAAGCTGAAATTCGACAGCCAAGTTGATCGCTCAAGGCATATGGGTCGTCACGTCCTCTCGATATGGTTTGCATGTTCACAGCGGAAATTGACCGTGATGGAAATAAAGTTGAAGCTGTATTTTATGTTACCCGAAATGGAAAACAGAGTCTAATGGGAGACGAAACGGCTAAGAAACTGAAGGTATTGATGATTGGATTAAATGTGGGATCAAATCATCAAATCAGGACATTTGGTGGAAATCCCAGTAGATCCAAACATAAAACCAATAAAGCAGCCTTATAGACGTGCACATTTAGCTCTCTAGGACAAGATTGCTGAGAAACTACAAAATCTGTTAGACCGAGATATTATTGAACACACAATTGAGAGATTCGACTCGGTGCTGATATGCACAGAGCAAACCAAGCTGTCGTCAGAGAAACTTATCCTGTGTAAAAATTGTGGAGGAACTTTTCGGTGGAATAAATGGTACGATTCACTTTTGGAAGCTGGACATCAAGGAGGCGTACCATCAGATTGAAATTTCTGAGCGATCAAGAGAGATCACTACATTCATTGCAAAACATGGGCTGTTTAGGTAATGTATTCGTATTTTCGTTGGTTTTCATAAATCCTATCTTGAGTAGAACAATAAACTGGTTTATCAACGATCTCATTTGTATTTGTTCATAATTTTAAAGAAAAACTTCGTGAATTCATTCTTTTAACAGATGCAAACGCCTAATGTTCGGAATAAGCTGTGCTCCAGAGTTATTTCACCAGGCGAAAGAAATTATTGTCACAGGATGGGAACAAGTAGTTGTAGTTGTTTATCTAGACGACCTATTGGTTACAGGACGATCTCAAATCGAGCACGATTCAGGATTAAAGCAACTGCAAAACCGTTTGCAAGAATATGATATTCTCTTAAATGATGAAAAATGTGTTTTCAACGTACCCAAGATAGAATTTTTGGGGCACGAGTTGTCCAGCGAAGGTTTCGTCCAACGAAGAACAGGAAAGCCTTTTGTCAAGGCTATCAGTTTCAAAGCCGACCGAATTCAGTGTCACGGATGAGGGTTTTATATATCAATTAGCATTGGCTGGAACTCCACATGCATCCAGATTACAGTTCAAGAAGTCACACAAGAAATACAAAAGGATGAGATACTGCAAAACGCGATCACGTTAAGAAGATGAAAGTAGGGGAGCATGCAGACAAAGGGAGAATGATGATGTGTTTGTGGGTGATAGATTTGTTGTAAAACAAATTCAGAAGTACAATAAACTTTCAACGACGTTTGATCCTGAAGAATTCACCGTCTTTGCTCGCTGGGGCTCGAATGTTACACTAAAATCAAATTAAACGCCGAGAATCATTCATAGAAATGTGTCTCACGTAAAGAAGCTGCTTGTAGACAATAATGACAACACGGGTAGAACGGAAATCACTCATACGGATACACATGACAAAACGGGTCGAATGGATGCTACTCACACGAGTAAATTGGCGATATCTCTTGGAATGAATTGTACTAATGGTAAGACCTGCTCACGATCTACCAGAAGAGGTGTGTTCTCGTCCAAGGAGGGAATCAAGGAAACCAACATTTTTTAAAGATTTTAGAACTAACGGTGTTGAACAGTTTTAAGAAAGGGAGGAATGTAGAATCATCACATTGAGTCCACCGTAAATATAAAATACACATGATCCAGAAATTCAGCACACCTACATTTAAGAACCTTGAAATGAGATAGTAAATGAGATGTATGATAAACTTTGAGGCGCAATGTTAATAAAGATTAGCTTTTGTCTGACTACCACCGTGAGCGGACGTGTGTGCGTTATTTAAGAGATTCGAAACGCGACTTTACAAACACCATTACGCAATTCGGTAAAAGCGGGTACTAAGTTTGAATTTGACGAGAACTACAGAACGAGAGTCTCGCTACCATTGTTTCGAATTGGAAGCATTGGATATAATTTATGCTTTACGGAATTTCCGAGTTTACCTAGAAGGGATTCCATTCCGAACCATTACGGATTTAATTGCTATGACGCTTAACAAGAAAAGTATCAATGCTAAGAGATGAGGTTTAGAGTACGAGAACTACCATTATACAATTCAGTACCGTAACGGTAAGTTCATGAATCATGTCGATGCGTTGAGTCGCATTCCGAGTAGTGCTAACCAAGTTGTTTCCGGTATTAGCCCTGTTGATATCCAAATCCAACTGCAAGTATCACAAGGACGTGACCCTTTAATCCTCAAATTGAGAGAAGAACTCGAAAATGGAGTTGTGAAAATGTTCACCTTGGATGATGGTTGGTCTTTCGTTTGTCTCCGGAAGTTACTGCTAAAATGGAAGATTACATTATAAGTAATGTTCATGATCAGTTGTGTCATATGGGTATTACGAAGACTTTGGATCACTTGATGATGCATTATTGGTTTCCGAAAATGACAGAAAATATCAAAAATTATATTAATAATTGTGTTTGTTGCATCATGTATTCCTTTTCAAATTCCGAATGTCGCCGCATTTTACGTAGCATTCCGAAGAAACTTGTTCCGTTTGATACTATTCACGTTGATCATTTTGTAGCCTCTTCCGTCAATGGTGTCTAAGAGAAAACACATCTTAGTACGAAGTATGTTAAGCTGTATGCTGGAAATTCTACGAGTACAAAAGGTCAACTCATACCATGGTTGTTAAATTTTCAGACACTGAGAAAGCTTTTATGTGCTTTGGATATTGTGATACAAGCACTTAATTTGCTTTATTTATTTCCACCCGTACAACATAGATAATGGTTCTTATTCTGCCCGATGCCTCCATTCTGAACCACTGTGCAATGACGGTATGGAACGGGGTGGCAAGAAGCAGTCCTGGCCTCACAGTAGACAACTGCAACGTGAATACAGTATTTAGTCCGTCGGATTTATCTCCAATCCCGTCACGGATGACTGGTGTGTCGATAAGGATGGAGATTAATTTGAACCGATAGGCTCTTCTCGAGCGTGAACTTAATTATATCACGTAAACACTATTGAGCATTGGCGGCAAACCGCGTCATTCAGTGGCCGGGACGCGATCCGAAGCAGGCGGCGCGTGTGAGCTATGATAGTGGGTGTGAATGGTTTAATCTGCACTTGGCCGATAGCGACACTCTGGGATGAGCGGTCTGATTTCAGACTATAATGTATGCGATAAATTCAATGAATGGCAGCGATGATCATTGAAACCTTTGGAGAGAATCCTGCTCGTGGATTCACGTGGGATAGTGTTAAAATTGCAATTTCTTGATCTAATTAACCTAGTCGATAGATAATTCAAAAGCATTGATAAATTAACGTTGATTTATGTGAGTGCTTCATATGAGTAAATCAAAACAAGCAGATGAAGTACCCATCCTTCTAGAGACTTCAACAAGCTCATAACGATAATGGTGATTCCTAGAACACACAAGAACAGGGATGAAAAATCAGATTCCCTCTATCAAATGTTATCCAACCACATAATTATTCAATCCAAAAACTCAGTCAGTAGAAGAACAAATTAAATTATGTTCATCGCCCCCTTCGAAGAAGCATCCTCCCCCTGAGCAAGCAAGCTTCGACTTAAAAGCGGATTTAGGACGGCTACAACCTTTCCGCATTTTCGACTAAATGGTCAAGGAAAAACGAAAGCAACATCCAGCGTCTCGGAAAACCGACTGACTGCTACTTATCAGCTTTTCGCCCCTCATCGCCACCACTGCGGAACAAACCTCAGCCTCGGAGGGCAGTCGAACGGAAGAAGGGTCAGTGCGAATCTTAAATATTTAATTAAATTGCGGGTATGGTGGTTTCTCACAGCCCACCCAAAGGCTCCTACGGATAAAGAACGCAAATCCTCGTAGCCCGCAGCAAATGAGCGGCGATGCTTTAAGGTGTGGGAGCTAAAGGTTTTTCGAGTTCCTATTCCGGGCTATTTCAGACAGCTGCTGATGAGTTGAAGTGCGGATTCAGGATTGATTTTTACAAGTGGCTGGAATAACCCACCAGTCAGTTGATGCAAGTTTTTCATGTCCACCAGGGGTTGGGTCCATTGAAGCGATAATAAATCAATGGTTGTTCTATTAGAGTCATTGATAAAACTTATTTGAATTTCATAGCATTAATATTTGTCCTTTCCTTTTGAATTGATGGATCTGAATTATGCTGACAGCAATCGAAAAAAATATCACATGCACTTTTTGTCCAGTACACAATGGGCCTTAAATTTTTTATCCAAGTTCAGCAATTTACGAATGTTCATGGCCACCTTACCCAGGTAACTAATAAGCAGTTTTAAAGCGCCTTTATGACAGCCTACTAGGCAATTAAGTCGCCTTAAATGCAACATAAATGCCGCTTATGGCCCAATATACGGTTGCTTTACTGCAATGCTATAATAATGCTCCTTTAATGCTATTTTGCATTCGAAATGCTTATTACAGGATACAGGCATTTAAATAGCATTCGAAGTCCAACTTTAATACAGACAGCGAGATGTTGTTATGATGCTAATATAATGCTTGTAGCATCTGAAATGCAGATTTAGGGTTGATTGACTGCATATGCTAATGTTTATTGGTTACTTGGGTAATTAGGCGAATTTGCTGGAAGGGAACACATGGTTTGACGTTTGGTTTGTACGGTGTGACCAAACACACCAGCATCAACTTCAATAATGTGTTGGCCTAAATAGAGGACTGGAGTTTACCGTAGAATGTATGTTTGACAGTTCTGCTTTATCGATAATAAATAAAACTAAACATAAACGCAAACTTGGAGAGGGAGAGATTTTTACGTTAATTTATTTTAAAGTTTATGATTTGGGAATTGGCCCTGTCCAATTGGGAAGAGCTGCTACTGAATACGTGGTTAATCTTTCTGAGCTATGAGACTAGTGTGAACTAGTGACATGAATAAAGATGAAGTCAACGTTTTCGACACGATCCGTGTGACTCTTTTAATTGGTAAGCGTTCGCTTTTCAGTTCTGCGTGTATTTGAGATTATCGTGTTTAATATCGTGTACCTGAGAATATATGTGCAGGAAGCAGTCGTATCTAGTCGCAGTTCATAAATGGATCATATCCCCAATTCAACTGCATTCATTTGGTACAGAAGATGATGGAATTCAAAGCAAATAATGATCAAAAGGCCTAAAATATTTACGAAATTTTAAGATGACATTTGAATGTTCTTTTCCCGTTGTATCAACGGAACCAGAACCTATTATTCCACCGATTTCGAACCCAAGCCCGATTGTTCCACCTATGTCGATCCCATCGGTTCCACTGAATCCACCCCCTCGTCTGCTCCATCTCAGGCGTCGTACAGTGCCAAATCTTTGCCTGTCTCCAAATGGAAAAAAAGACAAATACGAAGGAACTGATCAAGGCAGCAGTTCGAACGAGTTCTTGGAGTTGGTCTAACAGTAGTTTTCGCTGCGAGAATTGTTCGATTCTGCTTTCCACTTGTTCGCTGTTCCTGCTCTTAATTGGTTCGAAAGTAGCCGGTGTGCGAATTCATCAGCGTCAATTCATCCGAAGAATCCGTTACCCCTTTTGAGTTTTGGGAGCCAACTTCAGACGATATGTATTCTGAAGATTACCCCAATGTTCAATTTTTTTTTTTTCCAATTTAGTGCCTTATGATAATAGGCAATATGCCGAAGTAAAATTCTATAGTTACATAACCAATTATACGGTTCAACGCAGTTGAAGGTACTTGAAAAATTGTACATACCTTTTACCTTAGACAAACAATTTAGAATTTTTTCAACTTCATCCACTGAAAATTTGGCATTATAATGCATCCTTGGAATGGACTATTGGAGACGATATGGCATTTCTACATCCATTCAACAGTGTTCATTAACCAACAAAATTAACCCAATTCCGAACGGGTCTCGATCATCTTTATCAGAGATCGAACAAGCCCAACTCAAGGAGGTTAAAACTCGGTTTAATGTTGTTTTTAATAATTTCATCAACCCCATTCATAATCCATCGCATTGAAATCCAAGACGAAAATAAAGGCCGCCAATCTTGCGGTAAATTTGGAAAAATCTAAATTTGGCGTAAACGAATTAACTTTTTTACGTTACTTGTTGTCCACTCGAGATTTACGTCCAAATCCAGGTAAGATTAAAACCGTAGTGGAATATGAGTGCCCAACAACAAATTACGCAGATTTTTAGGTACGTGTAATTATTACCATAGATTTATACAGAATTTCATAGGAATTACCACTCCGCTCACAAATCTACTAAAAACAAAAAGTAAAGTTGTCGGATGGAATGAACAAGCTGAAAAAGCTTTCTGTTCCATTTATGAAAAACTTATCACAGCTTCCATTCCACGACTTTTCCAAGGGATTCTGTATATAGGCCGATGGCAGCGATGTAGCTGTGGCTGGTATCCTCACTCAAGAGCAAGAGGGCTCCGAGAGAGTAATCTCTTATTTCTCACACAAGCTTACAATTCCTCGACGCAACTACCATGCGGAAACTTTGGAAGGCGTTCTTATCGATCGAAGCATTTTGAGGGTATATTGAAGGAGCCCACTTTACTTTGATCACCAACTCGCCAGCCTAATCACACATTATGACCACTAAGTGGAAAACAGCTTTTCGTTGTAGTCGTTGGTCTCTAACTTTACAACAGTGTAATATGGCTATCATACATAGAAAGGGAATGGACAATATTGGCCCAGACGCTCTTTCCCGAAGCATAGCTGTTGTCTCCACTAGGTTATCCTCGTCTTGGTACGGAGAAAATTAAAAAAAAATGTTCAGAAAAGTCCTGATAATTTTGTTGACTTTCGAATAGAAGATGGAAAACTTTTGAATTTTTTTTCAGCTCTTAATCTACCCTATGATCATAGATATGAATGGGAATTGGTCCCTCCACATGATAATAAGCAGAGCATCATCCGTGAAAATCACGATGAATCAACGCATTCTGGAGTACACAAGACGATTCATCGGATTAAACAGCTACTTCGGGCCAAGATTAGCCACAGAAGTCCGCAAATATATCCTACATTGAAGTACGTGTCCTTGTGAAATGTGTGTTTTGATAAAATGAGTAAATTTGTAGAATGCGTGAAGGTATTAGGGAAGGTCCATTAATTATGTCACACAGTAAGGGGGGGGGATACCGTTGCGATCCATACAAAAAATAATTGAAGGTCCATACAAAAAACGTGACAAGGGGGGGGGGGGTTTGTAAAAAGTCACTTTTAGCGTGACGTAATTAATGGATGTTCCCTAACAATGATTGTTAACAAAGTGATTGGTCAAATGTTAAAGCGCTTTTTATAAACAATGCATCATATCTCGTCAATGATTTAGAGATAGCGAATTATTGTGTCCTACAAAGCTGCTTGTTTGAGTGTGTTCTACAACTTTTGTAAGGACAACACCTTTTTTGTGCACGTTCTGATTAAATAAATTTCGAAACACCCTTATACGTGGTACAAAAAGATAGCCTCTTTCATGACAATAAACTGCTCCGAATAAAATCCTTCTCCTTGTAAAATTGCACATTTTCACGCTATTTAATAAACGCGTGATTTTAAAAGCTACGTTCCACTGTTATGTTTCGTACACCAAGTTAATGTACACAAAATAAACTATAAATTATCGTACACCATAAAATATACGCAATTTGCTGATGTGGGCATAAATCTCAGGTTTTCGTAACAAAAGGTACTGTAATCTCTGATATTTATCAGCAAAAAGCCTAAAAAACAACTTTTCCCTTTCCTGAGAAAACATGTAACTCAATCTATGTTCTGATCATCTTTGTTCAGTTGCTATTACGTTTATGACGCAATCACTTGTTATGACAGTTTATGTAACAAAATCCGTAAAAATCTGTGTGCGATTGTGTTGAGTGTCACATTTCTAGGGTTTTTTTTTTCATTAGGGCGAATCTGCAATTGAGAGACTCTCTTTGATTACTTTCTCTTTCATTCATATTCCATTCAGTGTTACGTTTTTCATTCAACTATTTGTAGAGTATGGTAGCCAGCACTGTTGTGTTTCTATCTGTACTAAAGAATCCCTCAAAAGTTTTATAATGGCGCTGTAATAAACGAAAGAGAGTGAGAGAGGAGAGAGCCTCTCATTGTTAGATTCGCCCTTTTGAAAAAAAATCCTAGAATTTGTCTATTATAATATAACACATATTATATTATGTGAAAACTTGTTTTCCACACTGCATTAAAACGATTCGAACTGGTCAGCGTTCACGACTAAAGAGAGTGAACAAAGCAACACCTCGCTGCAACAAGAGTAACGTTGTAAAGACATACGTTTCTCAGATGAACACACTCTCCCAAAATGAACACGTATCTGTCAAAAGAATGTTATTCCGGGGGTGCATGGAACTTGAAAAATGTGTTGAACTTTATTTCATTAAATCACTCAACGCACTTCACCCCCACAGAGATCTTCTTCAATAGAGTATAGGCAAAGCTTACTGATCGACCTCGTGATTTCACCTCATCATTTTTGCTCATCAGGTCCAGGGTGAAGCTGGACACTTGTCCTGCTATCCACATGTTTGGAGAGAATGCATCGTCTTTCCGGACACAGTTGACCCTGTTTCGATGACCCATCAGTCATGCAATCCCAATGCCACGTGGAATGAGAGGACTTGCTCTCCGATCTTTCCACGAATGGATTCTCCTGCCGCTGACGATAGCGATCACGGCGATCGTGACGTCACTGCTTGGAATCATCTGGCTGGCTGCTAGATAGTGGTCGATCTACTGTGCAGTAGTCGTGTTGGCTCTGACTCTCAGGAAGGACGGATGGGAGCAGAGCCACAATGGAACGGAATGATTTGTGTTAAGTGTTTGTACCGTAAAACTGTTTGAACGTTCTGTAAATATTGTAAATAAACGTATGTTGGACATAGAATGTGTGATGAAGACGAAATACATGTGCTGTGTCATATGCATCCTTGCTAGCTGGGGTGAAATTCGATATATAGTACCTTCCTCCACTCCCAGAAATGGCAACGAGTTTGCCAGAATCGAACAAAATCCACCTGCTTCTGCGTTCGCGAACTCAGATGCTTATGACCGCTTCTATGGCATTACTGTGAAACCATCAACCAGCACGGAGAAATTTACTATTGATTCGCCAAGAGCGAGGCCTACCACGTCGACCCTGACCAGAGATGTTCCGGATTTATCCGATGAGCCTCTGGCGGCAGTCGACGTGGCTAGGTGCCCATTCTCGAGCAAGTACCACTTTTTATTCATCCGTTAGTTCCATCAATCCTGCTCCCTTATCATACCTTTCAGGAGAAAACAACGATCGTGAAGCATCCCCATCTCTTACAACGAGAGCATAAGCAGCGCCGATCAAACAGCAAAAACACTACTCTTGCAATGGAACATCCGCGGATTATGGAGCAATCACTCTGAACTAGTACACATAATCAATCGTGAGCAGCCTATTGCTATTGGATTACAAGAAATGATGTCTAAAACTCTGGGCAAAGTTCTTACAAGTCAGTATAACTGGACTCTTTCTCATCGTCACTACTGCCAAGGGGCAGGTGCTGCGGGAGCTTGCTATTCTGAGCGAAATTCCACACCAAATGTATCGTATGAATTCACCAATCCCTCTTTGTGTAGCACGATTGAACGATCCTTACAACGTTACTATTGCTTCTATGTATATTCCACCAAACAGTGATGACCAAGATATCATCAACACACTCGAAAATCTCATTGCTAAACATCACCCACCATTTATAATCGGAGGTGACTTTAATGCAGCCCATCAAGCATGGGGCAGTGTAAAACCATCGAAGCGAGGATGGTTACTGTTAGACTGGTTTGCGAAACATCAGCTTGTAGTTCTCAACAACGGCTCACCAACATTTATTAGTTCAGCACACGGTACTACTTCTGCTATAGATCTCACTGTTGTGTCTCAGAGTATTGCCAGCAAACTTTCTTGGTCCACTGATGAAGACACGCACGGAAGTGATCACTTCCCCATCCGAATACGGCTCCAATATAGATCTCCGCAAGTTCGATGTCGTAAGCGATGGCTATACAAAGACGCAGATTGGCTAACTTTTGAACATACTATATTAGAATCACTTTCCACAGAACGAAGTGTACCGATCGAACGCCTAGGAGAGATAATCATCGATGCCGCGAAGGAATCCATTCCAATGACATCAGCGAGATGCACAGGAAAAACTGAAATCTGGTGGACAGAAGAAGTGAGAAAAACCGTTAAAAGTCGACGTAAGGCCTTGAGGAAACTCAAGCGTATATCCGCTGATGATCCGCAAAGAGAAGCTGCCCGAAAAGCATTTCAAGAGGCTCGATCTATCGCTAGGAAAACCATCTCACAAGCCAAAAAGAGTCCTGGGAGACCTTCTGTGAAAGCTTTAACCCCAGCTCACCTTCGGAAACACTATGGAAGAACTTTCATCGTCTTAGTGGCCAAAGGAAATCCTTTCAAAGAGGACTTACAATTGATGGAAAATACAGTCAAAACCCTTCGGAAGTCGCTGAACACTTTGCCGATTTCTTTCAGGCATCATCTGCCTCAAAAAGCAGACAACCCCAAACAATTCGACGGATGGAATCGAAACCGGAGCGGCCTTGACGTCAGAAGAAAACTCATTATTGAACCGCGACTTCTCTATTGAAGAACTGCTCCGTGCTATCGACACTGCAAGAGGTCACTCAACCGGAATAGATAATGTTGGGTACCCTATGATCTGTCGGCTCCCATTTGCTGCTAAGTTAACAATGCTCCAAAGTTTCAACTCAGTTTGGTCTGAAGGGAGGTTCCCTGACCGATGGAAAGAAGGAATGGTGGTACCAATTCCGGAAACCTGGAAGAAATCTTCAAAAGGTAGAAGGATATCGCCCAATAACACTCTTGAGTTGCATCGGCAAAACTTACGAGCGTATGGTTAACCATAGGCTCATGACTTTTCTAGAAGAACACAACATTCTACACCCAAACCAACATGCATTTCGGGCTGGTAGAGGTACTTCTTCTTACTTTTGCGATCTTAAAGAAATAATTGAGAATATTAAAACTACTGGTCTTCACGCTGAATTTGCTATACTTGATCTGGAAAAAGCATACGATCAAACTTGGAGACCGAACATAGTGAAACAACTGGGTGAGCTCAACATCGGACACCGAATGCGAAGCTGCATTACCAATTTTCTCAATAATCGTCGATTTTGCGTTAGCTACGGAGGAATTACATCAACTGAACGTGTTCAAGAGAATGGAGTGCTGTAACTGGACAACAAGGATCTGTCCTCGCTGTAACTTTGTTCTTGCTTGCCATTAACCCAATGTTCGACGCTGTACCTAGAAATGTTCGGGTCCTAGTATACGCAGACGATATAATTTTGATAGCTACGTCAAAACACCTCCCCAGGGTTCGAATTGCTCTCAAAAATGCGGTTGAAGCTGTCAACGCTTGGGCTAAAAGCGTCCATTTCTCATTGTCTGCCTCAAAATCATGCATTATTCACATATGCACGAGAAAAAGGCATCGGTGGCGTAAGTCACGCTTAGATATCAAAATTGACGATGAAACTATTCCGGAAGTCAACCTTGCACGATTCCTAGGTGTTTGGATCAATCGAAAAGGAAATTTTTTGACTCATGGAGCGAAAACAAAGATAGCTCTCCAAAATAGGTTACAATACTTAAAAGCCATAGCACCAAAAGCAAATAGGTCAACGTTATGGAAAATCGCGGAGTCTACATGCATATCAAAGCTAATGTACGGAATCGAACTGTTTGGTTTAGAGCTTTGTAACACTTTCCAAACTACTTATAACCAAATCTTCAGAATCACCTCAGGCGCAGTGTCTTCCTCACCAGTTACAAGCCTGGTAGTTGAAGAACTACCACTTACTCTACTACCTACTACGAATGATTGAAACACTCAATCGCAGATTTTGCCGGATCGCAGAAAAATCTAAGTCCGACTACCTGTACCTACGCCAAGCGGCCAATTCTGCACTTTTCAACGAAACTGGCATGGAAATACCTGAAATTGCCAAGCTTCATCGAATTTCTAATCGACCGTGGTACAAGCAAGCAATCAATGTAGATTGGTCCATCAAACAAACATTCAAAAAGGACAAACATCAAAAACGCACAGATCCTCGTTCGCACAGTCTGAATACCAGTACAAAGAGCACACCAAGCTGTATACTGATGGCTCTAAAGCAACAATCAGGTAGGCTTGGGAGTAACCGACCTAACATAATGCTGGAAGGCAGTCTGCTCTCAATGTAGCGTATTTTCCGCGGAAGCAGCAGCCCTAGCCTCTGCTGCCAACACCGTAGCACGAGCCCACCATCATACTCTCGACCTGCAAGCTGTATCGCCGCTCTTTATAAAGGCGAGACACCCGTTTATACAGAAATCGAAAATGCGACTGCAGGTAAAAATATTATCTTTGCTGGATTCCTGGACACTCAGGAATTACTGGAAACGAAGCTGCTGATCGCGCTGCAGATCGTGGAAAACTCTGCCGGCGAATAAAAAACGTTATCCCCACGGCCGATGTTCTCAATTGGGTGAGATACCTTCTACAAGATAAATACCAAGTCGACTGGGATATCCATCGTCCAACGTTTCTAAAAAGTATGTAAGGTATCGACGGAAAAATGGGTAGATAGGAAAGATCGTCGCGAGCAACGTGTATTAACTAGATTAAGAATAGGTCACACTGTATTAACAAAAGCGCATTTATTCGACAAAAATATTTCTAAGGATTCTGAAGTATGTAAAGCCAAATTAACAATTGAGCATATATTATTCCAATGCAGAAAATATGATCATATTCGTGAAGAAGTAGGAATTAATAATGACCCAAGCATTGCATTAGGGAATGAAAAAGAAGAAGAAATTAAGGTTTTGAAATTCTTAAAAAAGTGTGAGCTCTACGACAAGATATAATTTAAAACATTTCAAAGAGGCGAATGAACCTTGGCGTTTAAAACCTCTATAATAAATAATAAATAAAAAAAAAAATAAAAAATATGTGCTGTGTGATGAATGTACGAATGTGCGATGTTGTGTGTGGAAATGATTAAATGGAACTCCAAAGGAAACCCCAAAAACCCAATTAAATACAGTCCACTATATGGAGATTACCCGAGATATTCCACCCCACTGGCAGTGTAAATTCATTACCCCCCAATCGGTGTTGGTTAGGGTCCGGTAACCCAACACCCCTTTTTCATTCTTCGCTGTAGGTTGATGAGATTTTCAACTCTCAACCTCTTTCAATACAACTGAGGATTTTTCTGGCCTTCCTCATATTTGGTCAAACGATTTGAAGAAGTTTTACAAACAATTTGATCAGGGAGCGCAGAAATTGACCCTCCAACAAAAAAGTGTGCTGATGTTAAGGGATTACGGTCACGCACATCCATGGATAACGGAGATATAGGTCTTGAGTTCAAACATCTTTCGATGTGATTGAGGAATGTTTTCTAATATGTTGGAATACGACGCTTGACATTCCTTATTTAAGCCTTCATAATACCTCCAAAATTTGAAGCGCTGGGAGAAATAAACTTCCATTCAATACTGCCCAAATGTTGCGCACGTCTGGTTCAACCTGGTTGTTGAATTGGGTAATCAGATCTTGAATCTCGTTCTTTGATACAACGAAATTGCTGGCACTGTCGCTGAAGATTGTGGAACTTCGGCTTCGTTGTCTATTGAACCTTTTGAGAGCAGCAATGAAGGCTTGGCTAGATAAACTGCTTACACGCTCGAGGTGAAACGCTCGTGTTTTCAAACAAATGAACAACGCGATGTTTACTTTAAGCGTTTTCTGCGTTCGTCAAAGTATTCCTTTATCGTGAATGGACCGCCAAATTCTACACCTCAAATTTGAAATGGCCTACCAGGTGTTAGCCGCAATTCTGGCAGCTCTCCCATTATTTGTTTAAGCGTTTTATGGTGGTTTCGAAAATATGTCCAGCACTGGTGAACTACCTTTCGTACCAAGTTCGTGCCATGAATCGGCCAGTAATTCAATTTTATTGTGTACAACAATCCTTGAAGTCCGATGGAGATGCGATAAATGTTTCTCGCTTGCAAATAAGATAGTTACGTTGCACTTTGCTGACAAGATGATCGGATGTAGTCGGTAATAGTCCAACGCAGCTGTCTGGGTGCGCCCGCCGACTCTTAACTACCCATCTTGGTCGAAAAATGGTCGAAGCGTTAGCAAAGAACTTGAGTTGCTCACTTCTTTGTTTTTAGAGAGTTGTTTGATCTCTGAGATGAAGACTTTCTTCTGGCATTTCAGATCATCTATAAACTCACTTGCTGTTAGAGAATCATTGTTTCGTTTGGCCCGGCAGAGGCAATTCTTCCTGAATCGTTAATAATATGTCACAATTCGTAGCAGCTTCCCATTGCACCAATAGCGCTCGATAAAACTATAATCCGCCGTCCAATCCGCATTTCCATGTTGTTGTTCCGGTTGAGTATGGTTCATGTCTCATATTATAAAACAGACTTAGAATACATGTAACCAAGGATGAATAGCATTTGAAAATGACCGATTTTTGTTACCAGTTGTTCCACAGGAGCTTCACTTCATTGTTTTTAGCAGTCTTAAAAGAAGGCAGGATTATAGTGGACCGGCTATGATAAATTATTGGTCAGCGACTTGACTGAAGAGCCCCTTGATAAAGGATCCGCTGGATTTTATCCATAGCTGATATAGTACCAGTCATTTACTAAAGTCATTGCGTAAATTTGTATCACTCTGTGTTCCATCACCAAGCAGTGGACTGTAAAAACTGCTAGCTAGCGTACGCGTTGCGAAAACCGAACCAAAACCACAGCTGCCCATGCAGCTGGCAAGCGGTGCTAGTGAAATGGCAGGGCACTCGACCAGTGGCAGCCGTGCCACCGACGAACGTTGTAATTCCACACGAAATCTTCCAAGCGGCTCCAGTGCCGAGAGCGATTTGATACGTACGAACAACTATCTCAAAATTCAACTCCTTTTGGTCCTGAAAAGGACCGTTTAGCAGCGAGTATGACTGTACCACAGACCGAGTGAGGGGCTCAGCTAGCTTGGAAGCAACGAAAACACTTTTTAATCTTCACTACACATCTTTATTTTTCTCTACTTTTACATTTTTACTTTCTTCTTCACTTTTCAGTCCGATCGGTTCGGTAGACAATAAAAAACTGTGTCTTGTGCACACAAAAGAGCTTTTTATATGCGTGCACGAAGTAGCAAAAAATTCACCGGGGCGGTGCTTACGATGTTGTTGTTCGTCGTTCATCGGACTCATTACTGTGCGTTTTGGGTGTTGTCCTTTTGCGTTGTACGTTTGTTTTCTTCTTCTGTCACTTCAGTGCGCTGCTGTGTGCTGCGGACTGAACACTCTGTTTGTTATAAACTGTGGCCGACGTTTGGTTGGGCTTGCTGTCCAATCCTGTGTTCAGTAACACTCTCCATCAATTTTAACATCAACCAAATCGTTGACCTTTGCCTATGACTCCACAAAAAGTGCAGCTGTTTTCAATTCCATCCTAGGGATAGTACTAGACTATCTAAGCACGATATAGTCTAACTTGCCCAGTTTCAGTTACGGTTCTGACATATATTGCTGCGCCCTATGCTTTCTTGCCTCATCGAGTAGATTTCGCAATCCACCGGCCAATTCTACATCGACCGCTTTAAGCTCAAATAATGATCTGGTATGCTTCTGGACAAGCAATTAAGGGTTATTGTACCGTCGCACCAGCATGTCAGAAGCGACCTTGTAGTTACCTTCTGTCGTGGGAGTGAATCGATCTCTTCTGGATACTGGCTGTAGACGAATCAATGCATCGAATTTTTCAAACCGCTCTAGATAATTTTCTCCAGACCCGGAAAAAAGGGAAAATTCACAGTCGGTAAGCGCACAACGTTGTGGCTGGTAGTATGCATCCCGGATTCCGACTTCACCGGGTAGCAGCTGCTCCAGGGCAGTTTGGTGATAATCATAATTTTTGTAGTAGTCTTTAAACATTTCGAGTCTTGTTTCTTGTCTCTCGAAATGTCACCTTGAAACGCTGAGATATTCTTGATGATATTCGAGATCCTTGCAACGGGTCTTCCTGTGCCACGGATCTTCTCGTTGACGCCCTCTTCTTCGACGCACGTTATCATTGGCCTCCACTATTTTCCAACCTGGCAGATGAAATAATCAATTTTTACTGCATGAGTTTTCGTTATTTACTGATTGAATAGATTATGGTCCAAACCCCACAAGTTTTGTGCTGCTCGATCGATTTGTTACTAGCTCACTAATTATTTGAAAGTTTCGCATTAACCCGAGAAGAAACTTAGATTTTATTTGCAATGAGAATCCATGTGTTTCCTAAAGCTCCCCAAGTTTTAATCATAATTTAATTGGATATGGCCCATTGGCTCTCTGTAGAATGTGTTTAATTTGAAAAAGAACGCACATATTCACTAAATTAAAAGAAATTCGACCCGAGTGTCGTAAAGTAGGTTTCACACATTCAAGCATAGTTTTGATGGAAATGGAGACCCTCATGTCATCTTTGTGAAAATTGTGCGACACGAGCGTCTCACTGTTTGTTCTCCCATTATCGACCCATGTGTCGTATTTCTAGATTATTTTCTTTGCTATTTATTTTTATTTCTTTAGAAACCCGGAGTTTTGACACCTAAAATGGAAAAGAAAAACATTTACCTTACCGCGAACCAAATCCGGCTTGAAATATCAAGGACGAAAAGTTTTTCCCAGATTTAAATCCAGTCCGAAATCTACCTTCGGCCGATAAGAAACCTTTCCCTTATCCTAGGCTTAAGAAGCCGACTTTACGATCTGAGGTTTTCCGGAATAAGCGCAATAACCACCTATGGGTTGAAACACCTTGGGCTGATAACGAGCTAACGCGACAATTTCGGATCGGTGGTGAGATATACACTTTTTTTCAAAGTATCACTTTTTTTTTATTTCTAAACAAATTAATGTAATGAACGCGTACTTAAAGGCAACCGATCAAGTATTGGCGATAGTGTGTACTGATTATGATATCATTCATCAGAGCTATCCATCCATCAACCGTGCTCTGATGATCGATATCAGTGACGTCAATCACCCAGGAGAATCGTTCATCGAGGAGAACAATATCTTCTGGGTTTCCTGTCCAAACACTTTGTGAACTGGTCGGCGACCGCGACTAATGAGAGTGAACAAAGCAACACTTCGCTGCAACAAGAGTAACGTTGAAAAGACATACGGTTCTATGATGAACACACTCTCCACAAAATGAACACTTATAGAAAGTTATTCCGGGGGGTGTATGGATGTATGAAAATGGAACTTTTTTTCAATAAATCACTTAATGATATGAAATAAACAAAAATAATTATTGTAGTTCAGTTTTTATTGTGAGCGGCCGCAAAGTACTGTTCTAGTAAGACAGCCGTTGAAAAATGTGCTTGAAAAACAGAACGTTGAGAGGTAGGAAAAGTAGAATGGATACAAGAATGGATACCATAATCATACAACACGTTGAGAAAAACACCAGGGTCACCCTCACGAAAAAAGAAGAAACAATTCCATTGCCATTTTCCGATCGAACTATTCGTTTGTCAGGAAGTTGCCATTAATCAGGGCATGGATGCTGGACGTCCTCTAACAGCTAATCTCATGGGGACTTTCCTGGCTAATGTACTTTCTATGAAACTTCCTCGAAATTCGGAAATTCCAAGTCACCATTGAAAATCATCGAAGTGACACTTTTAACGGTTCAATAGATATCATACAAAGGGTTGCTTATAGCCGTCACCCTATTCCTCGTTCATTTTCACCGGGCCTCAACCTCCGGTTTTCAGCTGTCGTTGGAGAAAAGCGGCTTAATACATATTAACACTCACCGATCACTGGCTACACCGATCATGCTCGGAAGCTGCCCTGTCAAGCAACGGACTCCAGTCAAGGTCCTAGATGTCACGCTCGACCACTCCTTATCGTTCCGCCGCCAGTACTTCGGTGAAGTTAAAGCAAACTGCCGTGCTCGACTGAAAACACTCTGGACCATCGACGGACGACATCCCAACTGCAACCGGTCAACCAGACATATAGTTGCTGCAGCCATCGTCTACAGCACAATCGCGTACAGTCTTGAGATCACCAGTTACGCCAGACCGCTGTTGTCGGAGACACTGGTCCCGATTTATAATACATCCATCCGCATCACCTCGGACCTACTCTCACCAATCCCGGGATCACTGCTTGCGTGTCATTCCGACAATAGATTGCGACCAACATTTCCCGTGAAGTTACCAGGTTTCTTGCAAAAACCACTAGGCCACCGTTGGAGGGTTCCTCCTAGGAGAGACCAACCAAATCTTCCGTAGACTCGTCAACCAGGTGCTGGGGCCATGGACTGGAACCAGTCAACGGTGGCAATCGATGACACTCTTAATGCGGCCTTTAGCGCTAGAGCAAACGTACCAGCGGCGCAATCATCGTTCCGGGAGTTTGTCGACCATTGATTTTTCGGACCCGCGTCTGTTACACGGATAGCTCCGACTGAAGAGAGGGTAGCCATAAGAACCACCCAGTTGCACAAACTCCCAAAACAGTATTCAATTTGTTCGGTTGAAGTGATCTGGCTGGCAGTGGCTACCCTATCTCACCGGCCAATCACAGTCTTCGCTAACTCAGCTAGCTTTGTTGCGGCCCTCGACTCAGAAATCTCAACCCACACTTTCGTCTAGGCTATCCATGTCCATGCCAGTATTTGGAGTACTAGAAAGTGTGAGCTGTTAAGTGGAATACCAGTAACTAGAAATGAGAAGAAAGATTAGTATTTTCCATTCAATTCCAACTACCTTTATTGCTTATCTTGACAGATACGCGTATTTCGTCTACAATGTGCACACTTTTTCAGTGTCGTGTACTAATAATTCGACTGATAATCTGAAAGCCGAGTTATTAGTACACGGCACTGAAGAAGTCGGTACATGTAGACGAAATACGCGTATCTGTCAAGATAAGCAATAAAGGTAGTGAATGGACTTCTCATTGAAATGCGCAAGACATACTAATCTTTTCTTCCTCTCATTTCCCTGAAGTCATTAGGAGAAACGATGAACCGAAGACAACAAGTGAGTTATTTTGTCCTGACGTTGAAGAAGTGGCTGACCACGAAGAATGGACGTGAGTAACTCCTGAGTACTCGTACATCGATGTGACTTGCTCGAACCAACCGTTGTTATACTGTTTCTTAAAAATAGATTTGTCTGTGTATATGGAATTTACTGGAGACCTAATGGTGAACCTGCACATACGGACTGTGTGCAGCAAACAATGAATAAAGTGGCCTGCGGCAATTCTGATATGATTGTTGGTGACTACAATCTGCCTCAACTGCTCTGGTCTTTTGATGAGGCATTGGACTCACACCTACCAATAAATTCATCAAACAAGCAGGAGCTTGTATTTAACGAACACATGATTGCTAGTGGATTGCAACTGATTTGCGATCAACGAAAGACTCCTAGACTTGTCTTTCGTAGGCTACAGCAATGAATTTGAGTTTTTTTTGAAGCGCCATCCTCAAATTTACCCTTGGTCCGAGTGAGCACACCTTAGAAAGTATTCACGCAATTACGGGAGACCTCGACTTCGATTTCAACCGATGCTAGTACTATTCCGTTTTTGTAGATCTACGTTCACTGAACTGGGAGGACATTTTTCACGGTATCAACCCTCTGTGTGTTGGATATTCAATCTGTCGTTATTGGAGACTACCTTTCCGGATGCGTGGAAGTTGTCTGCGATCACACCCGTGCGCAAAGCTGCTAACATCCTATGATGTGGCAAGGAGAATTATCAAACCTATTTCGATTCTTCTCGCAGCTTCGCCAAGACGCTTGGAACTTCTGATACAAAAGAGAATGTACTCTGCTGCTTAGCCCATAATCCTCCAATATCAGTGCGGCTTCGTGAAGAACCACTCTACTGCTACCAACCTAATGGCATATGTTTGCGCACTGAACTCGTGTTTGGAAAAGCACTGCCAAGTTGACAGTATTCACGTAGACTTTTCCAAAGCGTTTGATTCCTTACGAATTATCAATGAAAAAGCTCGAGAAACTAGGACTTCCTAACTGGCTCATCATGTGTTACGCTCATACCTACTAGACAGATCCACCTACAGCAACCGGAATGGAGATGAACGCGATGAAACGTAAGGTGAAAAGTTTCAGTAAATCTTGGATGCGTATACGGCATCGAATTGTCGCTCAGGGTCGTCGGCCGTCCGGAACCGGGCTTTCTTTCGAAGTTCTGATTGTTGTCTAATAGTGCCATGATGTTGTAGATGCCGTAACGGCCGTATCTGGCGTCCAAAAAGTGCCACACGATGTCCGTTTTCGACGCGGTGGTCTGCCATTCTTTGAACGCGCACAGTTATGGACGGAGATGCTTCACTGTTTTTGCCATCACGGTAGGAGTTCGACTGATAGAGCTGTCAAATTTTGTCTGCTGACTCATGGGTTACTATGATTGATGCTGCATGCATAGTTTCGTCAGTCGGGTGAAGGTTTTGTCAATATTTTTTTAATGCAAATGTTACGGCGATAACCACGGACTGATTCGCACACTACCAAAATGTCAAGTAGATTTCTGTCTGCTGAGACCGACACATGCAAGCGTCCTTTAGCACATAAGAATGAGTTGAAAGAGATGAGAAAATAAATTCAATCGAACACATCTTTCGTCAAATTGCATATGTGTCCGTTTCAGGAGACATAATTTCACACGAAATCTTTCTTTACGTTCTCCGACTTTTTACAAGCATGAATTACGTCTCGTGTAAAATTCATAATTTCTCAATGTGCGGTTAGGCTGCCCCCGTACGAACATCGACACCAGCGGCGTATCTATTTCCATAGAATGCTCGCGTTCAATATACTGAGCAAACGAATTGACTGCCCAGATCTTCTACAGCACGTGAGCTTCTTTGTTCCTGCGCGTCGGGCTCGCCAGCGATCGTTATTTTGGACCTAAAATGCATTAAAAAAGTTTTAGTTTGTTGAATGGTGTTTGATTTTAGCTTATGAAGAGACCGTAATAAGTCTAGTATTGGGCAAATGACAGAAATATAAGATAGGTTCACTCTGGGCAGCATAGCAGAAGATGTAGTGAAGCCTATCCATGTTAAAGTTCGGACACCACCAGTGATGTCCATAACCTCAGTGTGGTAGAGAGAGCTTTTAATTTTTCCACACACTCTTTCTACCTCAACGAGAGCTCTTCTCTTTGGTTTATATTCACTCCCGTGTTTGCATGTGGATAGCGCACGTGAGTGGAAGAAAATGGCTTTTATTCACATTACACTCGATCGCTCTAGAATAAAAGAAGAGCTCTCAAATTCCCTTACGCGTGCACCCCAGTGAGCTTACTGGCGTGAACTCTTTTGTTAATATACAGCAGTGATTGCAAATTCGCTTTGACGCTACTTAACAAAGGAAGAGAGAAGAACTTTTCTTCCAGCTCCTTTTTTCGGACATTTTCTACAACCCTACTACTCCGACGACATTTCCCTTTCAATCGCACCAGTGAATCACAGAAAGGGCACTGGCGCGTCCTCGCACAAGTGTACGCGACAGTGATCGCAGGTGAGAGCACGTGAGAGCGGTCGTTTAAAAGAGAGAGTGATTCACTCACTCCAATCAATCCCATCGCAGGCGCACACTCTGTCTATTTATCACCGAATAAAAGAGCATTTTGCTTTATCTGAGATGAGTTATGGTTGTATCCTCTGTGAAGGTACAATTCTCACGCGTTGGTATAACATTAGTGCGAAATGCCATCTCTGCAGCAAAATATAAATTACAAATAACTCAACAAAACCGATTATTCATTCCACATTAGTAGAGTTATATCTTTTTCCTGTAAAATTCTCAAAACAGAGCTTGAGAGTCGTAGCTTCTGATAAACGGTAGCAACCGCTTTTGCAGACATTCTTTCTCGTTTACATGCTTATTTATAATGCCGGTAGAGACGAAACTTTTAGATTATTGACCAAATTCTGCCAAATCAAATACTTCTTCGGAAATTTGGACGGTGTTCCTTTGCATTGCGGTATAAAAAACCAGCCCCGGAATTTGTTCAGAAGTCTTCGAGTACGTATGTTTTGTTCATGCATAGTGATACAAGAAAATGTTTGCAACAAATTGGTGTAAAGCTCCTTAGCGCGACTTTCTGCAGTGGAATTTTGATTCGAATTTTTCTCAAAAATGGCTACCATCTTCTTGTACATTTTTCGGGAGTAAACTTTTCGATTTGTTTCACTTCAAACTTTCTGATGTTCAAATGATTTGCAAACATAAAACATGGTATTTTAGGTAGTTATAGTTTCTGGTAAGAACTCGTACCGACAATGTCGGATTTTGCTGCGTTCGTTCGTTCAAAATGCATTTGCGCACTTCCATTTGATTCGACGCCGTTTTACTGAATGTAACTAGAGTGTAAACATGTTGTTCCATGGAATAAAGTGGAAAGTTTCAGTTGTCATATACGTGAAACGTTTCAGCTATCCGTGAAATAATGTAAAATCTACGCTGAAAGAAAAGTGTCCAAAATTTAACGTGGACAGGTTTTATTTATTAGTAAAGTTCTTTGTAATCAAAGCACCGTGCTGTAATAATATCACCTTTATAAAGGTCGGTTTTAAACGCTGACTAGGAAATTACTTGTTAAAAAAAAACAAGCATATGGTTCGCCACATCTTCATCATTTTCTTCCAAAGAAACAATTGAATACCTATTCAACAAAGACGATAAATTTAGTAATAATTCTTCCTTTCAATTCTCCTTTCCAGGTAAGCCGGAGAATTGTACATCACGAATCAGTAACCACTTCAGCCGCACGACCCGTTACAATAATTCAAAGGATGTGAGATTCTTTTGTTTCTGACGGAACAACGCACACCAACCAATTCCACTGGAGAGAGAGAGAAAAAAACCATTTGGTCCAGTTTCCTCACCTTTCACCTCCACCCCCTAGCCCCATTCGACCGGGGCACAGATTGTAAATCATAGGAGGAAACTCCTTTCTTTTTATAAGCCTGGGGACTCAGAGCACGCTCGATTTCAAGCCTTTTGTCATGTCCGGTGGACCGAAACGTGAATGTTCAACAACAATCCGACCAAACCAAGCATTAACAAAGCGAACGAAGAACGGGGAAAGCACAATCATTCTTCAAGTCACACGGAGCAACGAAATGCATTGATGGAACGGAACTGGCCGGCGACCGGCTGCGAAAAAGAAAACCCCTTTTCTCCCGAGTTATTTATCGCTCACGCAGATCAACATTTTCGCACGGATCTTTCGGTTCTGCTGCCTGCTGAAAACCGGGAGTATTTCGGCTCGGGGGAAGGTCAAGCAAACAAAGAATGAAAAACAGCTTTATAAGAATCTCACCCCCGGCAGCAGCTGGGCTTTGGGAGAAGATTCCGAGAATCAGCAGGAAATGGAATCCCAAAGGAGATAAAAAAAGAAGAAGTGGTGGGAGAAAGCTTATAATGGGGAAAAATGCCAACACGCAGCCAAGGGAGGAGAGGTCAGGTCCGAGTTGGCTACGATTTTTTAGCATGAAGAGAGCCGAGATCGGCTGGGAAGGCGGCATAAATCAAAAAGTTTTTAAGTGAAACATAATACCGGTGGAAATTTATGGAATTCGATTCATTTTCTTTGAATGGGTTTTTCATTAGTTGGGTTTTTTATTTTTGTTTCTCGCTTCGGCAGATGGGGTAAGGGGGGGATGGGATTGTATTTGATGATCTCAATATATTGGCAATTGATATTTGTTATATGTTGGTAGTCGTAAAATATTCTGTAACTAAATTTAACTCATATCACCTGATTGCATAAACACAATTTCAGTATTCTGGGCTACGTACCGTGTTAAAAAAGGCAAACAGCCAAAAAGGGGTTGAGTGGATCGGTAGGCAACATCACTTATACGTTTCCACAGGGTATAAAGAATTTCCTTCCAACAACAAGATTGAGCAATTGGTCAAAAGAGCAAGCCGTCTAACAATGGGCGGAAAGAAGAGCCTGCCGTCTATTCACAAACTGTTAGCAATGAGGAGTTGGCATTCCCACTCGCCCCATCCAGAGTGCTTCAAACGGGTGCCCTGATGGTCCCTCTCATTCCCATGAAATATTTATATAATAGTGTACATATTTATGTAAATGAAAAATCCTACAAGCGTTCCACGTGTCTATAATATATGATCTTTATTCAGTTGATTCTGAAATGCAAGAAATGTTGTTTATTGTTAATGTGTAGAGTGATTGTAGTTATTGTGAAAAAGTTTGTTAAATCTATTGAAATTTTACAGAACTAACATTTATACATTTTAATTAACTGTTGCCATGGTCACTATTTGCTGCTTGATGTTGATTTTATAACAGCAATCCACTTTCATTTTTGCTAAACCAATAGTTATTGCTGTGGAGTTAGGAATTGCTCCTGAAACAGGGAAGATTCAAATGAAAGGGAATTAAAGACAAATGGACATACAAAACAATAAGTAATGTTTAAATAATCTATGAAGCAAAATCAATAAACAATATCATAAAATATAATGATATTGTGAGTAATGACCAGTAATGACACAAATTGAACTGTAAAACCAGACACTAGCCAAATGGCACACATGCGCTGACATCCTAAGTCTTT